>JXWZ01007580.1:0-35249 GCA_000956215.1 Anopheles farauti No. 4 | reverse complement strand
CCCCGGGTTCGTCTCCGACCTTCGGAGGCAGATCGTCCAGCTTGTCTTGCTTTATCGACGCTGTTTCGCTCGGCTCATTCAAACGCGAACGAAGCGCTAAAACAACGCACACTGCCGCGGCAGGAATTAATGATTTCAATTAAGTTGTAAGTCTTGGTGCAAGTCCGCCGCCGCACGCACAGGCTCCCATGGATCAATGCCACCGGTTGGATTGTTCGTACCGCACCGGGGCTGAAAAGTATAAATTCAAATCCTCCTCCACCTCCTCCTCCTCCTCCCCAGCTCTATTCAAACGACACAACACTCAACGCTAATGGACAACCGGCTCGCCACGGAACGGTTCGATTGTCCGTGCTGTGTCCGTTCGGTTTCGGTTGGGATGCGGCAGATGTAGATTCTACTGCATTCTATTCGGTGGGTGGAATTTATTTACCCTTCAAAGGTCGTCCCGCAAGGAGAACGGCAGGGGCGGGGGCCACTCGTGTGGGTGCTTAAATTGCAAATGGCCGCCGGGCCAGATAATGAATGGTGTGCCCCATTTTGTCGGTCGAAGTCGGTCGAGCGAGCCAAATTTCCCATACCGAATGGTAACGATCGTTTAAGAAACGATAATGGTACCAAACTTCCAGCTGTTTCATCCGCATGCATTTGCACTAAATCGACATTAATAGACTCCAACGGTCTGTTCCGAACCAACCACCGAAGCTGACGGTGTAGCCGAAACGACTCATTTTCGCCCGCAACTGAATAGACCATAAAAATGGCAATAAAATCGATTTCTGTTCATTCACCCACGGGGTATCCGTTCGGAGAGCCGCACGCAAAGATTATGATCGCCCAACAGTGGTAGCTCCATTTTACCTTATGTGATCACTTCACACCAGTGTTGTGTAAATGAGATTCATGACAGTGAATGTGAATTAATCGTAACGTACAATAAATATACAAGAATTTATCGCTTTTATATGAACACGTGCTTTAGTATTCATGAATATTCATTATTGAATAATTTTATTAAAAAAAAGTTTTGTCTAGTTATAGGAATCCAAAACCTCCTTAACATTCATAAGTATTGGTTAGGCAAAAAACTACTTTCATAAAGTTTTAAAAGGTTCGTGATGGCAAACTTAAAAATTCTGAAAATTAACATTTCTCTAAGCATATAAAAATCTTGAGTGAAGAATAAGAATAAGTGAAGATTTTCCAAATCTTTTTTTTTTTTCTTATTGCCAACTGCCAATGTATGAAAGCCCCAAAATCTAATTCGACAATTTAAAGATATTTATATTGTTATTAATATTACCTGTACATTTACGAATTTCGTAACGTCCGAGAGCATTTATTTATGTATTTCTATATAGAATGTTTTGATTCTACTTCTCGTCGAAAGATTCATAAAACACAACACCACACGTACGACAAATCATCGCCCAGCAGTTGTTGAATCTCGCGAGGTGTCCATACCAACGGTAACCATAAATTTAGCAATAAATTCCACGCCAACGCCTCGCAGTGCCGGTTTGCCGGTGTGATTAATGAACGTGGCGGGCGCGTTGGCCATTCATACTTTTGCATCCCTCACGGCTGCCGAACGGACGTTCCGTACCCTTGCATTGTACGCGTCATCGATATCATCGTTCGCATTCATGTGTGGCTGTAGTCTATTGCACGATACGATCGATGATTTCGCCTCTGACAGGTGATCTGTGTTGCCATTCACGCATCGTTACGCGCATCGGTTCCGATCAGCTGTGCGGGTATCGTTTGCAACTCGCACCTCCCCACCCGGATGACCTTCTCACCCTGACAGTGACAACCGCTTCAGTCGTTTATTATACAACCAACAAATGTTCTTGCTTCGTTCCCAGAAAATGTACTCGCACAGACGAAACGCTCATTCCGTACGAGTGCAGCCCAGGGCCGGGCGCTCGGTTCCAACCCGCGACAGTCGACCTCGTCCAGCGTGGACTTCGAGTGTCCGGAAGAGTTCGGTTACTATCCGCACCCGAACGACTGCTCGCAGTACTACGTGTGTGTGTTCGGTGGCGCGCTGCTCGAGAGCTGCACCGGTGGGTTGATGTACAGCCACGAGCTGCAGACCTGCGACTGGCCGCGTAACGTCGGCTGTGAGTTGTCCTCCGGGCTTAGCCCATCCGGTCCATCGGCACCGCAAACCAGCCGTACGGTGACGCCCCGTGTCCCGCAGGTACTCAGCCGGGTGCGATTCTCGTCGTCCGCTCCGTCGGCACCGTCGGCACCATCTGGACCGTCGGGTCCATCGGGACCGTCGGGTCCATCGGGACCATCTGGACCAGCTGAACCATCGGCACCGGCACGCATACAGCAGATACACAACCTTCCACCGCCACCGCCGCCACCGGCCAACCCAAACCCCGTGATCACTACCCGTGGGCAGCCGAAGAACTCACCACAGGACGACATTGCAAAGGTAGGTCGAGTTGGAATGCCGATCAGATAGCTTGCGTCCATATCCTAACTTCACGCTTTCTTCCACCCAGCTCTACGCCGAAGCTCACGAAACACTTCCGCCCGTGGAGGAAGAGGAATCGGATCGTCAGCAGCGTGTCTACCGCGGCCAACCAAGCACGGTATCGCAGGTACAGCGTGATCGCGACGGCATCCTGCAGCAGCCGAGTGTGAACGCCATACCGACCCAGGCTAAAGTAGGTTCCTTTGCGTACAGTGCTCAACCGCAGCCATTCAGGTAAGTGTGGATGACACATCCAAAGTCGCTTCGTCGTCCGAACTACTTCCCCCCTATCGAATCCTTTCGCGTATTCGACCGAAACTTTAAACTCTGTTTTCTTTTCAAACCTCCCTTGGAAACGCACACGTATACTACCCACACTTTTACAACCACTGTTTTGTGCCATTCACTCTCACGAACGCACGTCAACTACACGCCTACACTCTATACTAGTGTTGACAACGACGATGACGAGTCACTTCAAACACTAGACGACGCTAAACCTGACGCTAAAAGCCACGATCGCAAGAAACGCGAGGCGACTGAGACGGTGACGCAGATTGACCCGACGGTAGCAGCGACCTCCGGTGACAGTGAAGCGAACAAAACGCCCGCCAAACGTTCCAACGTGAACTCGGAAGCGTCCGTGCAAGAACTGCTCGCTCCGGAGAACTCCCCGGACAGTATGGTAGCCTCCGCCGGTGGATCGGGAGAAGGTCAGCGTACTGCACGCCAGCTGCGCCAACTAGGCAACTGGCAGTATCGTTCGCTCGACACGTCCCTTTCGCGGCAGAACAACTATTCCCCGAGCAGCTTCGATCCGTTCGGATACACGGTGCTACCGACGGCTTCGACGTATTTTAAGCCCGGTGCACGTTACTTTCAACCACAGACGTACAGCAAGAAGGAACTAACGCAAACGTACAACGACTACCTCGAGGCGTACAGTAAGAGCAAGCAACCGTCCTATAACGTTCGCCCGGTCGAACTCCAGCCACACAAACCGTCCGGCGGCTTGCAAAACTACAAGACGATAGCGAAGATAACTCCCCAGGACACGATCATCCCACTGCTGCTGGCTAACCAACAGCAGCAACCGCAGCGACCACACCAATCGAGCTACGGTGGTCAGACACAGTTCACGGCGGCCGCGTTCGTCAATAGTCACAACAATAAAAAATACACAACGCCCGCCTCCCCGCTGGACGGGGACGAGGAGACAATCCCGGACAATTTTGCGTTCTTCCACTTCGGCAACACCTACTCCTCGACACCGATTTCCGTCAACAATCACGCCAAACACGCAGCGAAGCAATCGAAACCCGCCAACGTTCAGATCACGAACGTGGCTCAACCGACCCAGAAGACTCCGTACATTGCGTTCAGCTCCGTCGGTGGTTTCTTCAACAACCAACCGACGGCGAATCCACTGAAAGAAAGCTTCGTGGTGAAGCCAAACCACTCGAAACCGAAACCGCTCGTCCATCACGTTCCAGGTGCTGCTGGTCCGAGCACTCCGGCACCAGTTTACGAGGGTATCTCGAACTCGATCCAACCCAGTGGACTGCTGCGGTATACCGTCACAACACCGAAGGTGGTCCCGGGCACCGGGCTTGAACTGTATCAGCCCAACGTGTACCTGAATGCTCCGTCCAGGCCACAGGTGTACAGTGGATACAATGGTGGTAAACCTTCCGGAGGGGCCATCTACGAGGCGTCAACACCGAAACCGAGCTCGGCACAGTTTGTCACAAAGTCCACCAACGGATTCCAACCGATTTCCGTGTCCACCACACCGAAGTACTACCAACCGCAGCTTTCGAAGACGCTAAGTCCGAGTGAGTACAGCAAGTTCTACGAAGCCATCAAGAGCACACAGATTGCGCAGGGAAAACCGAACGTGGCTGAACAGGCACCGGTACGGATTGGCGCGGGCCAGGTCGTCTATCGGCCGGTGTTAGCGAACAACACCAAATTACAGCCCGTGTCGCAGGGTTACGGTCCACAGCAGCCGGTGTTTTACAAACCTGTTGGACCATCTCCACAGAGTCCGATTGCAAAGCCGCAGGATTCCGGTGAGTTTTACTACGAATCGGACGATGACATTAACCAGCGCGGTCAAAAGTACGTGAAGAACACGCTAGATGTGAATCGGCGTCCCGTGTACGGTAAGCGTCCGTACGGCGACGAGGAGGAAGATGAAGATGAGTACTACGACGACGATGAGGATGACGATGACGAGTTCGCGTATCGCTATCCGGTGAACAAATCCAAATACACACCCATGACGGAAACGATGGCACCCCGACCGATGCTAAACCTCACCACACCCAAACCGCCGGGCGCGGTATCTGGCAATCTGTACTACAACTATGAAACAACTACCTGGAGACCACCGGCGGTGACAACCTACTCCCCCGGTTCTACCTCCGACATTCCACCGATCATCAAGTTCCCGGAGGATGTCTTCCAGGGCATTAAACCGCTCAGTGACGTTCCACGATATCTTAACAAATCCACCCTCCGGCCGTACACCGTCCGGCAGCGCGTTCGTCCAACGATCGTACAGCACAACCATCTGGAAGAGAATGGCCCCGTGCCAACCACTGCGACCACTACCACAAGACCTCCCACGACCACGACACGCTACTATCCGACCACGGTGCGCACACGCATCGCGACCACCAAGACCCCGGCACCGGTCAGTTCGTACACTCGACGACCGGCGACCGCGACGACGACGTTCAGTACCACTACCTCCACGACCGTCACCACCACCAACACGACGCCCGAACCTTCTCCGACGACCCAGACGACGTCGCGCAAGCGCTACACGATCCGACCGAATCGTGGCCAGCAGCGCTGGCGCACAACCGAGACACCGGAACCAAGCACGACGACCAACGGCCGACATGTCAGTCCGACCAGACCGACCAAAACTCGACCACGTTTGGAGCTCGATGAACGCCTACCGAACAGGTACTGTGTTACCATTCCGACCGGATTCCAAACGAATTCGGCCGGAATTGTGGAAGTGTGCAAATGTGTGGACGTGGGTGACGGGAAGTGCACTGAATCCTCTTTCAAGCACTATTTTTTTTTTTTATTTCGTTTTGCTTATGGGTTTGCTAGTGTTTTTTGTACATATTGTGAAAATCGTTCATACGATGTGTTACGTTGCTTGTTATAGTTGCTATTATTGTAAATATAATACTAGCAGGAGATACATTTAGCTGATTGTATATCATCTTCACTTTTGTTTACAAAACTTACAAATTTCATACATTGAAGAACAGTTTTTTTTTCTCCTTAAGATACTACAAACACTTTTCAATTACGCAGAGAGTAAGACTTATCCTGGACTAGACATGGAACATACCGTAGACAACTTTTTCTTACTATTCTTTGTGTGCCCGTTTGAAAGTTCTCACGTGTTGTGTAAGTCCGTTATTGACATATACTAATATCCTGTTTCTCCAACGACAGCCAAAAAACTGGCAGCTAATGAGTGAAACAACCGGTATTGTGTTGCTTGAACAGTGTGTTGTTTTCGCATAATAGCAAGCGTTATTGTCTTACCATTCTAACGCCAACTTTGATTGCTTTCCCGTAGAGTCGAAACGTCGTCGCAAGCACCATCGAGCAGATACGTGCCTGAGCAGCCGCAGCAACAGCAGAAAACGCAACTGACGCAGAGTAACAGAAATTACTACAACACCAGCAACTACGAACCATCTGCATACGATTCCTACTACGCCGTCTACGATGAGGATGTCGAATTGTACCGAGATGTCGGTGAGTACGAAAGCGTACGAGGCGTTTTTTGTTCCCGAGGCAGCTTGTTGCTAATTTCCTGGCTTCGATGTGCCAATTTTAGAATATCAACCACAACAGCCCCAGAAACCGGTCGTTTCGTCTACGTACCGACCGACTGTGGTCACCACCGTTGCGCCTCAGCGGGAAACGTACGTTACGTCTCCACGAACCACGTATCAGAGACCATCCTACCAGGCAGACTACGACGATGCTCTAGTGGCTCAGGTATGCGTTGCCAGCGTTGGGTGTCGGGCTCACCTTGTGTCCCCGAACCGTGACCATAATGCACTAACGCTCGTTTTCTTTGCAGCTTGAAGAAGATCGTTACAATCAGAAGCAAACCAATACACAGATAAGGTATTTTTTTATGGATCTAGTACCAACCGCAGTGCTAGAATTCGTATTACTTCTTTACCTATGTTAATTAGATGCTTTGAGAAAAAGTACAAGCAAATAGGTTGTAAGACTCCTCCGACCACAAAACGATCCATGAGCTAGCTATCCCGCTCGCTGGAGCTACCTCATGGGCATCGTATCCAGTTGATCTCAAAACCTATTAGATACTATCCCGCAGGATATCCGCTAACTTCTACTCCGTAATCTATACTAAGCCAACTATTTCTCTTTCTCTGTTCTCTATTATTTGCTCTATTCAATACCAACATCGATCGCGCTTCTCACCTGCGATCACCGATCCTCTCACACGCCTATGAACCTAATAGAAATGAGTTGAACTCAATCTCGGACCGTCCGATACTGGTATCGTCCACGATCCGTGCCTATAACAGCCCCAAGTATCAGACGGCCTTCGTTACGACGCCCGAGCCTTTCTCACTGCCGTCGTCAACCACTGCCAGAACCACTACAACCACCACCACCACTACCACCACCACTACACCAGCTCCAATACAGTACTATACGACAAGGTAGAGCAAACAATCTAGCGTGCCGAGCTCTTGCTCATGCCGGCCGAACCTTCAACTATTGCTTTCAACTCTCATGCTAGAATCATCATACGAGCAGGATTAAACAAAACTCATCCAATTTTTGGTTATCAGGAGCCGGCACAAGAAAGCATCTACTCATATACATTAGCGAACAAAACCAGAAGCAACAAAACAAAATTTTATAGTCATATCGTAACTATAGTCAGCACATGCGCCACTGTTAGGCATCACTTTTGGGATCATTTTCATTTACATTCCCACTTCAACAGACCATAGCAGACCACACCACAGACACATGAAACACTTCCAAATAGATCGCCTGAGTAAGGATGATTACATCCACAGAGCAGTAGTGTCGTAGTGGGATCCGGTAGCATCACCTGTTCATGTTGTGATCGCATCTGAGAGCATTTAGTTCATCCTTTCCTGTCGTTTCGGCGACTGTTTGATCACACCGTGATCTGTCGTTGAATTGATTGTTTTCTTTCCCCTTTAGTTTATCTCTCGTACTGCATGTGTTTTTCTCTCGAATGATCTTTTTTGCTTTTACCTCTACGCAAACGTATCTATATGTTCGTCTTTTCCGTTGTCGTATGTTTGAACTGCCGCTTAAGCTTTATCATTCCTTGTGTGCATGTGTGACTCTCATCGATCATCATTAAACAACATAATGAATTTCATGTTCTTTTTTCTCATTTCACCCATCGGTACACTATTTGTTCCCCCTCTCTTGTTCTAAACACTGTGTGTGTTCGTTTATTTTTTTTTTGTTTTTTTTTTCATTTTTATTGGGATAACCAGAAACCCGAAATGATACAGATAAAATTCTGGAAACCGTACACAGAGTAACAAGACTCGATTTGTACAAACAAATATAAAAAAAACTTGCGTTGAGTTGTGTTGTCAAGCTGTATATTGTAAACTTTTGTTTGTTGCTTCTTCGTGTGGAACGAAACTCGTTCGATTCGTTAATTTAACCATTTTATTTATCAAGCTTTATCTAATCATTTAGCAACAGAAAAGCAACTTAACCGATGAAACATCGTTTCCTTAACTCGTTATTAACAAACACTAAATCGTTGGAACAGAACGGTGCATGCATAAACCGACCCTACCTTGTGTTGAAGCATTTTTTAAACTCATTTTAAGCGCCAGTTTTGCATAATGAACTAACAAAGTTCTTCAGTTGTACATAATTTTTCATCGATATTATAAAAAAAACCGCGGTTGATGGAGACACTGTAGGTCCGCTTCGGTTGCCGATTTTGTGTCGATCGTCGAGCGATAAGGATTTCGTTTAGTTTTACGATTGTCCATGTTTTTGATATCCCGTTTTATTTCTAAACTGTCAATCTACGATGCTATTTATCCCAACAGATTATCACAATTGGACGAACAAAGTATTAAAACAACACCCAAATCAATCATATTAACACTCGCAGCACGCGCGGGTTCCTCATCGACCCCTGAGCCTCCCTCTCCCTTCCTCGTCTCCTTTGCGCCTTCCCCTCAGTCCCCATATGAGTCACGGTACCGCAGTAGCTCAACCACGGTTCCACGATACATCAAACCATCTTCTACCACTACCACACAACCACCGTCCACAACCACCACCACTACCACTACAACCACCACACTACCTCGCACGACTACTACCACCACCACTACTACTGCTGCACCAGTTGACCAATATCCACGGTTTCGTCCGTCCACTCAGTACGACCAGCATGACGTTCCATCCGGGATCAAGTTCCATCCGATCCCGGACGATCACTACTACGACGACGATAGTGACGTACGCGAGGACAGTGCCGACCAGGTGGACGATGAGTATCCGACTCTGTCCAGGACGAGGTACGAGCAGGGGTCACCGTCCCGTGGGGCCGCGGACTCGACGAATGATCATTCCAAGAAGCAGTTTATCACGCAAAAGCTTCTACCGGTGTTTCGGTACTCTCAGTCCGATCCACGATCGGCATCATCGGCCAATGCACATGCGGTCGCTTCCGAAACGTACGATGAGACACCCTTTTCGTACGATACTCGGCCAGAATTTTCTGCTTCTGGTGCTGCTGAACAGTTTGTCCCGCTGACAAGCACATTGCCTCCAACCACAAGTACTACTGCCACCACCACCACCACCACCACTACCACTAGAAGGCCCACTACAACCCCAAGTACAACCACCAGTACTACCACTCCAATCCCTACTACTACCACAACCACTACCACCTCCACCACTACACCCGCTGCAACTACAACGACACGATTTGCTACGCTAGAGGCACAACGTCACAAGTTGCAAAAGTTTGTCATCTCCGACGTACAGCCGGCCAGCTTCCGAACTCCGTTCAGTACCACTGCTAAGGCACTGCCTATTCCGGATTACGATAGCTACCTGTACCAGGAAGCCATACCGAGCAGTGTACGATCACGCAATCAGCACACCTTCTTGAAAGCTATTGCGACGACCCTTTCGGCTACGCAATCTTCTACTATCGCTACCAGCACTCCGGAAGCACCGATCGTACGCACGTACACGGCCAGACCGGTCACTAGCGTGCGATTGGAAGAGTCGTCTGATGGGCCAAATAAATCGGTCCGTTTGACGTTAACTTCTCAGGTGCGAGAGGAACGGCGACCACCGCCGTCAAAGTTCAGTTCTTCCACCAGTGTTCCGAAATTTGATGCACGTTCGGAACAGAGGTTTAGTAGTAACAGATTCTATAATGTTTCATTCAACTCTGGGGTCACTGATCTTCCAGCACCAGTGACACAAAAGCCAATACCTAATTACACTACCTTTTTGCTATCGGATGCCGTTACGAGCACTCCGAGGGTGGTGTCTACCGTTCCGGCGACTTTGCCCGAAACGACTACAGTAACACTACCTACAACGACTTCGACTACGACGTCCACTGCGACCGTAGCACCAATTAGTAATGTACGTTTTGTTGTAAGTTCTAGCTTAGGCACAACCACCCGGCCTCGTTATACGTACAGCCGGGAGGAGAATGTTGCTCTTTATAAGAGCCGTGATATACCGACGACGACGACGACGACGGCGAGAACGAGGCTTGCCGGCCGTCCAGATGTCGCCCCAACCGCCTCAACCAATTGGGTTCCACTGATACAGGACAAGATCCTTTCCAGCCCCAAAACAAACACACTGCAAGAGCATGAGGATGCAAACGAACGCGAGACAGACGATCCGCTGCTGCAAACCGGTGCTCCTCAGCCAAACACTGAGGATGCCGAAGAGTTTACTACCACGGCTTCCACTCCCCCAACTCGGTTCCCACCGAGAACGACCCTTACGCCGTTCGGCACACTCGAGGGAAGAAAAAACACTGAAAAAGTACAAAGTTTCACATCGCGCGGTCTTATCTTTAAGGAAGCGCTGAACAAAACGCTCGAACCGGTGAGCAGTGCGCCAACGCGGTTGGTTGTCTCGCCGTATAAAAGCTTGGAGGTGCAACGGCAGACGACGTCCTCCGACAAACCATTCGCGTCGACGTCGAGAGTCATCTCGAATCTGTACCGCACCACGACACCGGATGCTCCGGCCCTTGGTCCGACGGTGAAGAGCTACTTCCAGCTGACGGCTGTACCAAAGTTGGCTGCGATTTTGCGTGAAACAACTACGCCTGCTACGACCACGGTTGCTTCCACCAGCACGAGTGAGGAACCGACCAGTACACGTCGTACAAGCACGTCTTCGACGACTACGACACCGGTACCGACAACATCTGTTGTTGCGAGTAGCTCAGAGGAGGTGACCACAACCTCCAGCTCGACATTGCCCCGATCGACCGAGGTGTTCCGTGGTCGTTATCGACCTGTTTTTAGTTTTGTGCGTTCCTCGGAATCGTACGACGAGGCCACCACCCCACGGTATCGCTATCTTCGAAATCGTGGTCGTGGTTCGCCTCGGCGAACTTACACACGGCTGCGACCGACGGTACAGAGTTTAGGCCTTCCGTCGAGCACGATCGACGACACAACGCCAAACGAATGGCGTTCGACCACGGCAAGCACTACACTGGTGCCTGCTAGAGCCGATAGTACGGTACTTTCGCTTTCATCCGAGTACAACGATGGTCGTGATCGTGTTGGTTCAAGTTCTGCGTCTGCGTCATCCGCTTACCAGAACCGCATACCAACAACCGATCGTACCAAGCACACCTCGACGGATCGTGACAGCGCTAAGACAGCGCACGTCAAGAACAATGGCTACGAGCAGCTTGAGTTCAACCGTACCGAACAGTCGGCTCGCATTGTCCAGATTACGGACAAGCCGGTCTACTACACGCGCTTCCATTCCACCTCCACTGAAGAGAGTTCTTTTGCTGTCGCCAACAGTAGTCGACAGCAGTCGCGCCCACCACCGTCGCTGCCGGAATCGACAACGAAAAAGTTCCGTGCGACGGTCGAGATGCCGGAAATGAACATTCCGACCGAGAAGGAGCTGCTTTCCTATCACCAGGACAGTGGCAACACATCGGACGAGGACGATGACGACGAAGATGACGTCGAAGAGGACGAGGTAGAGCCCGTGGACGAAGACTTAGCCGACTATTCGTACCTGGAGACATCGAGTGTTGCTTCTTCCACGACCAAGACTAGCAGTAGTAGCAGTAGTAGTAGTAGTAGTAGTAGTAGTAGCAGTACGACTACAACAACGAGTACGACGACGACCACAACTACCACGACACCGGCACCGCCACCCTCGACCACTAGTACAACGACTCTACGGAGCACCTTCAAGCCGATGGCACGTGCCTCGAAACGATATACGACGCCCCATTACGGTGCCATTTTGGCGGTTACTACCGAGCGTAACTACGCTCCGTCGGCTGTGCCATCGCGCTTCTACCCAAGTACAACGCAAGGATTGAATCAAACAACGCCGACTGCTGCTGCGCATCCAGAACTTCTTACGTACAACATCGCACGTAGCACCCTTTCGCCCATTTCTTTCTCCCCATCCTCCTATCCTTCGTCCACTGTCGATGCCATCAGCCTACGGATCAGTGACTTCGGCAACAATAGTTCCCTTCCACTGTCTTCCATCTCATCCCCTACCACCACCACCACCACCTCCACCACGACCAAACCCTCCACAACCACCACCACCACCACCACAACCACAACCACCACAATCCGCCCGCCAACGACGTACTCCGCAAACAAGCTCCCACCGCGCGCTTCCAGGGTCAATAATGCCATAAAGACCACGATCGCAGCCGCACAACTGCCACGCCGATATAGCAAACCGTCAGCAGCGGGAAAAAGTATACAATGTACAGAAAACTCACTGTCCGCCAAATGCAACGAGATTCCCTCGAGGTACTACTATTTTACAAGCCTCCCTCTCTCTCTCTCTCTCACTCACACACACAAACACACTCTCTTTGCTCCCCTATCAATATTCGCAAATCTTGGTTTCCGCGCCTGCCAAGATATTGTTTTGATCACGCCCCCAAAAACAACCAAACCAAACAGGCAACAGCTCAAAAACGTTAAACTTCACGCCTCACTGCCACTGCCACCACCAGCCACTAGTTAATGCCACCTATCATGTATACGCGTTGTAGACTGATCTCTAAACTGCGGACCAGCAACGGTCCAAGTAAACCTAGAACTACTTAGACCTGGTGCCAACGCTATAACTCACTCTTAGCCCTTAGACATTGTGTTACCACATCACACTTTGGTTTATTACACAATTTTCTTAATAATCATTCTATACCATTGTTTGTCTCGTTACTTTACACAGTCAGATCTTAAGTTTGCCTCACACGTTTACAAGGATGGATCACGAGATTGAGAGAATAAAAAAAATACCGTACCAGGTGCTAATCAGATCTCAAACCCAAGGCCTTCTTGGTTACAATGATTTGCATAGCTCACTCTGTTAAATCCACTGTCGAAGAATAAATCGAATGAGATTAGGATCTGATTGGTAATCGACCCGAGCACATATTTTCTTCATTCTGTATTAAAAGACTTGTTCGAAGTAGAGCAACGCTTCCTGCTCCTATTTTCACAGTAGATATAATTAGACGCAATTCCAGCACAAAAGTATTACTTTTTTTCAATTTCGGTATTTTTCTCTTGTTTCTTTAAAACTTTCAAATGTTATTTTCATACTATTCTCTTTCTCAATAATCTACACATTTTCAACTACTACTCTCGAACCGCACATACACATTCACACATCCAACATATTTAACAGCTTTTATTGAAGAAGTATAAAAGAAGGCAAACAATCGAAAAATGTTAACCAAGCCGTATGCCCCCATCCGCACCAAAGATCGTCGGACAACAAGCTCGACACCGGTCCGAATGTTTCGGCTTACTTCCACGGTGCTAAAGGGCTGCGTGCGATCAGCAACTAGACATCCCCACCAGTAGTGAAACAGTCTAGGGTAGTGCCAGTAGTAGTTTGGTTTGGTACACAAGATCCGCGCCACCAAGTCGTTTTCTGGTGGATAACAGGGAATAGTGTTTCGGTAGGCCAAACAGTAGTTGTTGGTATCACTAGGTTAGTGATGTAGGTAGTAAAAGCTTGGAAATGATAGATGGCACATGTAAAACTTTGATCTTCAACAATATCCCAAGAGAGTGCAAATTAATAGTTCATCATTGCGAACAAACATTGAAGCAGAGGCGATCAAAGTAGCATACCACTGCTTTACATACACGTGTACTAAACCCCATCGGGAATTGTCAGGGACAATAATATTCGCTTTAGGGCTTAGCTGAATGCTTACCGAACTGCTGGACGCGTAGTCAACCCGGAGGACAACGCAAACCGAGCATCACCGCGCAAATGTGCACCTTGGAGCGGAAAAAAAGCTAACTAACACCATATGGAGATTTTGTGACCGGCGGGCAAAATCGTTCAAATACGAAAGCATCGAGAGTGGATAAGCCTCGTGCACAGCAGCATTGGCAAAAAACGGACATTGGCAGTTTCGATGGCTCTACCGAAAAAGACATGCAAGATGCAAAGGCGGCGGTATATCGAGATATGGGTCTCGCGCACATGCTGGACGTTAACCCTAACTAGGCGTAGTTATTTGTATTGCACCTCCTACCGAAAAACCAAACATACAAAAGAGAAAAAAAACAGTAAACAGAAGATCATGCGATCCTCATCCGCGACGAAGCCTGTACACATACACTTACCTTCATTTGCTACTGATAAAAAACTATACCATGAACAGCAAGTTCTTCGTGTACCGCATATATCAGTAGACTAGTTGCGAACGATCGCGGTTAAAGAACAAAAAACAAGATTACATCACTGCAAGCTGGTACGCGACCGTGTTGTCTCAAGCTCCCCTTCGTAGCGCGTGAGATCCGCAATCCACAAGGATCGGCTTGATCTTTGATACAATGCCTACCATTTATCTCTCTCTTTACACACACCCACACACTCACCCACTCTGTTTCACTCCGTACCTTATCGTCCATCCCACGAATCCTTACCCATCCGTGACATTGCACATTAGACATATACACAGTGGTCTCTACCAAGGGATCGTCATAGTTGCGTCTTTCTGACCACAGCAAAGTCAATCGCCCAAAGAACGGACGCGGGCGTTAGTGTGTTCCACCTTCAATCACTTCATCCTTCGTCGTCTCCTATCCTTACGTTTGTTCCTGTCTCCTTCTCCCTTCATCCTCATTCTGTGCCTCTATCGTTCATTGCACCGTAGTACTGCCGTAGTTGCCTCTAACGTACTTACCCGATGGTCGTTCATCTGACGCTCTCTGTGTGTGTATGTGTGCTTGGGATCGATAGATGTATGGATCATTATGAACTCTGTCGTTTTACCTACTTGATGCTGCTGCTACTACTACTACTACTATTACTTCTACTAGTATCACTACTACAACCGAACCATCACGTCAGCAAGAGCAGAGTTCATATCATTCGTACCATGATTCATCCGCTACCCTCTAACTGTAATTCTCGGTAGCTTGGTTAATTGTTCGCTCTAACTACTCATACCGCCGTATGTCAATTGTACTCGTGCCGGGTGGCTTGTAGTACAATACTTCCATCTCTGCACTAGCCGGTTGCTGGTTACTACACTAAATCTATATCCAAATCTCTTCCAATCTAATCTCATCGCGAGACATGAGGCTCTTTCTAACAGCGTTCGTGCATCAGCAGTAATTTTCGGACGTATTTTGTAGAATAAGTGCGCCCAAAAGTGCGCCCAACCCGCGATCGATCGGGTTATCGGTTTCGATGCTAATGCTTCTCTTTTTCCTTCCACATTTGCCACGCGGGCGCGCGCGCAGAGTTAGCAACAGCAACAGTAACAACAACAACAACAGCAACCGCAACCGTGGCAATTCGCAATACGCGACCGACGGACACTCGACCGTTTCGTCCAACCGAGGAACGCACCCACCGTAAGAGAACCGACCAGTAAAGTCCAAGTCGAACGTGTTGGTAATTGTGTTTGCTTTTTTTTGTTTTACTTCATCCAGACGTGCACGACCAACGCTGAAACCATCGCAGAACATTGTCTCCAAGGCGCAAGAGTTTGTCGACATCTACCGCCATCCGCCTACCCGTCCCGAGCCTCTCTATCCGCAGCCAACACCCGACAAGACGGCGGCCAAATGCCGGAAGGACGTGTGTCTGCTGCCCGATTGCTACTGCGGTGGCAAGGACGTGCCCGGGGAGCTGCCCGTGGAGCAAGTGCCCCAGATCGTCCTGCTGACGTTCGACGATTCCGTGAACGATCTAAACAAGCAGCTGTACCAGGACCTGTTCGAGCGTGGTCGCGTCAACCCGAACGGATGCCCGATTACGGCCACGTTCTACGTGTCGCACGAATGGACCGACTACAGCCAGGTGCAGAACCTGTACGCCGATGGACACGAGATGGCATCACACACGGTTTCGTAAGTGATCGTTAATATTTGTATTGATTCACGTTTTTAAGCGACCAGGTTACTGATGAATGTCTCTTTTACATCCCACCCCAGGCACAGCTTCGGTGAATCGTTCTCGCCCAAGAAGTGGGCCCGTGAGGTTGCCGGCCAGCGCGAGATTCTGTCCGCGTACGGTGGCGTGAAGCTGGAGGATGTGCGCGGTATGCGCGCACCGTTCCTGTCGATCGGTGGTAACAAGATGTTCAAGATGCTGCACGACTTCAACTTCACCTACGACTCGTCGATGCCGGTGTACGAGAACCGTCCGCCGAGCTGGCCGTACACGCTCGACTACAAGATCTTCCACGATTGTATGATTCCGCCCTGTCCAACCAAGAGCTATCCGGGTACGGATCCGATCGTTGCCCCACCGTTGCCCAAGCTCACGCGCGTACTAATCGATGCGGTTTTGTACCTCTATCCCATGCAGGTGTTTGGGAAGTTCCTATGGTGATGTGGCAGGATCTGAACGGTGGCCGCTGCTCGATGGGTGACGCGTGCTCCAACCCGCCGGAAGCCGAGGGCGTGTACAAGATGATCATGAAGAACTTCGAACGTCACTACACGACCAACCGTGCGCCGTTCGGACTGTACTACCATGCCGCCTGGTTCACGCAGCCGCACCACAAGGAAGGATTCATACAATTCCTGGACGCGATTAACTCGATGAAGGACGTGTTCATCATCACCAACTGGCAGGCGCTCCAGTGGGTCCGCGATCCTACCCCGCTCTCGCGTATCAACTCCTTCACGCCCTTCCAGTGCAACTATGCGGTAAGATTCAGCTCGAATTATCAAATTTCTTCCGATTCCCAAAAAAAAATACGCCTTTCTATTGAAGTTTGAACAGTATTATAAGATGTTAGACAATGTAAGATCATTGAAATAGTCCATTAACATTCAAACTGTTTTGATTAATCTCAAATAGTCATATGCATCTATTAAATATATGAATATTAGAGAAGGAATATAAATCTTTAAAATGTCATAGGTTTTTGTAAAAGATTTAAAGTTTTAAATATATTCTTAAATTGTTGTATATCTACTGATTTAACTAGTAGGTTGTATGTTTGTTTCAAATATTTTGGATGAAATTTCATATCAGTTCTGTCATACCATCGCTGCTACAACAAAACCATCCCAAATACTGTCCTTCTTTCTATCTTCTTCAAAAGGGAACCATACAAGAGTGGTTTATAAATCGTTAGAGGATCCACTCTTCAAGAGACTGTTTTAGATCATCCTTTAGAACTAACAAGTAATATGGAAGAATGTTCTCATAAACGATGTATTTCTAGTAGTTCCTTATTATGAACTTTAAATCAGTTTTAAATCAGCATGTCGATTTAAATTCTTTCGGATCAATATTAATACGTCTGTTTGCTTATTTTTCAGGATCGTCCGAAGCGTTGCAACAACCCGAAGGTGTGCAACCTGTGGCACAAGTCGGGCGTACGGTACATGCGCACGTGCCAACCCTGCCCGGATATCTACCCGTGGACCGGCAAAACTGGCATCCGCTCGTCCCGCATCGACAACGACATCGAGGTGGCCGACACGAACTAAGTCAAACATAGCAGGCAGCAGGAGTTGAACTAGGATGTCGGTGGAGTTGAGGGGGGATGCGGGTGGGGAGGGGGAGAGAAGAATCAAGGGCCGTCCGTAGGAACATACAAGCAAGGAGCTACCTGGGAACCGGATGCCGTGTACTTCGTGCGGAAGGATTTTTTTCTTTTGTACGTTCAACCGTGTCCAACATAAAAGAAAACTAATCGAACCGCCAACGCGAACCAACACGCACTCACCGCCTTTCCCGGACACACTCCCGACCGTGCTCGAGAATCAAACATCCCCACACCCCCATCTGCAGCTCCGTCTCGCGAGCGTGTTGAAACAAAACGAACCCCCTATGTGACGTTCCCTTTTGAAGCTGAAGTGTGCGGCTGTGTGCTTCCTTAAGCTTATCATGCAACCAACGTAACGCCATTTCCGGTCGATAGCAGCACAGAAAACGAAAGAGCATCAACGAAAAAGCTCTCGAACATTCAACATTCATCACCTTCGTATTTTATTTGACACACGCACGACACACACCACATCGCTTTGGTGTGCGTGTGTGTGTGTGTGTGCCGCACTTTAGATACTAATTCTAGTGTATGATACTATTTTATTACTCCTGCTATAAATTATTAGAAATGCCCCGCGCAGGGCGGCGAAAAACGCGGAAGTCAGCGAATGAAGTCATTTATCGTTTCGTTGTAAATATTTAACAAACTTGGCACTCGTGCGAAAAAAAACGCAACATTTTTACAGTAAAACAGAAAATTTCGAAGCAAAATTCAAAATCGTTCCCGCGCTTGTCCCGCGATTGGGGCTAGGGGTCTTCCAGGCTCCTTAGATGAACAATACTCATCCCGTTGTATGCTTACATATGTACGTCCCGTAGCTGTTATTCTTTAGTGCCCCTTTGCCGTTCTTTATTGAGTTTTCGTTTTAGCACCTTCTTCTACGTTTTACGAACCGCTCACACAGCGCAGCTTAGCCTACGTTTAATCGTTATGAAAAGAGTTTAGATCGCACGAGCGCCGGCATCACACAGCAAGAAAACACTCCTAAGGTGACCGGACAAGTCTGCACTGCCATAATGTGAGAGAAAACGACAAAAAATTAAAAGCGAAAAAAAACGAAAAAAAAACACCGATGGTTTAGCCGATGATATGAAGGGGATGATATGAAAAGCAGAACAGAAAACTGGTGGGAAAAAAAGAACTCGAAAAACGCACAGAAAAGAACTATAAGTTCCTTAAAACATTCACCCCGGAGTAGATAGAAGTAGGAAAATACCAATCGAGCGGTTAATAGTAGCAAACAACACAAACACAAACAACAATAGAACAAGCTCACAAACGAAGCGACGCTCGAAAGTGAAGAAGGTTTCCGCTCTGTTACACTGGTGTCCAGTTCCATCGTCTTTTTGATGCATTAACTTTTGCTTCACTCGGATCATCTGTCCCTTTCGGTATGAGGTTGCCCGCTGGCTCTATTGTTTTGCTACACATCACGCTACTACTACAATCACAAACTTGCCCCTCCTCAAAAAAAAGAAGGTAAATCTCTAAAATCGTGACGATGGAACGCATACTTTTGTAACAGAGGACAGCGAGACCAAGGTTTGCGATAGGCGCGCGAGTTACGAATAGTTAAAGGAGTTTTTCGACTTTCGCACTCCCTCCAATCGGCGCTCCTTCCCGAAACAGTTAGACGACAGTATTGTGTGCTAATCGCGAGTTGAGTGGAATGACGACAGTGCGAGCCGAAAATGACAATATTTATAGACTTTATGTAGGACACGGTAGGGCGAGACAAGGGTAACTTATGCGGGAGACTTTCGTCGCTATTGTTTTTTTTTTCTTCTTTCTGTAAATAAATCATCTAATTCGCACTACTTCGGCGTAGCGTAAAGTAGTATAAAGAAGAGTGCTGCTCTCTACACGCTTGGTTTACTACACACACCCTTAATTAGAGCGCATATGTACTTTGTTCCGCTGGTAGTGTGTGTGTTGCTTGTGTAGGAACTTTCGCTAGGATCGGAGGCCCTTCCATGCCTACTTTGACGCAATATTGCAATATGTTATACAGCATGCGCAAAAAAAAAAAAAACAAACGCCACACACAACGCACCGTGCAAATGTGTGTATATGGAAGGTGCGATCGCGTCTTCACGTTAGGTCTTTACCGAAAATGTATTTTTGTTTCACGTCAATTGTCCGATTTTGTGTTTACTGCTACAACACTCTGCTGCTACTCACTGTTAGCTGTTAGGAATTCAATGTGACAATGTGCGAAAGAAGAGCATATGTGGTGAACGGACGCGTCCGTTCGCGATACGAGTGTAATAAGTGTATTGGAGTACGAAACGATGAAATAAAGTAAAATAAATTTTTAATCAATATCAAACATTACAGTGGTTGACCTTTTTAATTATTTTATAAATTGAGGAATGCAGATGCGCTGCTGATTTCGCCTAGAAATACCTTCTTTACTCTTTTATAAGGAAAGAATTACGCCTTCGTCCTATCCTTATAATAAGGAGCACGTGTCCTCTTATGTAGGTGGGACCGATAAAGTTCAGGAACAGGTACACCCCCACAAAAGACTTCTCATTTTTTTTTATCCAACCCATCATTTTTTACGCTTTGCAATTATTTTTAGAATCGTAAAATACACTCGGCATGGCTAGGCCATTTTTAAACGCCTAGCTCACTTCAAACATTTGCTTAAATGCTCCAGAATCTTCTCTACTTGGCCATGCGATCGATAACGAGAAAAGCAATGTCGTTTTACACTCCAACATTTCGCTTTGGGGAAACAATAGAACGGACAAACCGGTAGGTGTCATCAATGTCATCTTAAAAGATCTTAATATCGCCTTAACTAATCAAGCTTAGTAGATCACAGATTCGCCATATCAAACCTCGTTCATACTTTACTCCTCTCTGATATCAAACATATCTTCCACAGCGATCGAAGTGAGGAAAACAAACACTCTCATGGTGTCTAGTAAATCGGCGAACCAAGAGATATCCGGCTCGGTGATAAGCGAAAAAGATACCACCGACCTTGAATGCTCCCCTGTTACGAGTAAAATAAATATTGAAAAGCACTATTTTACAGGGTTTCCTGAACATTTTTGATGCGTAGATTTTATAGTCCATGGTAAAAGCGATAGGCATCAGATTAGAGCATCAGTTTTAGATTATTTCTCCCATTTCCCTTTCATTCCCACCTTCATATTTGATCGATTATTGTTGTTGCGACAGAGATTTAGTCTATAATTAATCTCTTTCGGATTCAGTAGCGTGCTGTTATCGTCACACTTTGGGGCAGGGCTGACCAAATAGTAATAATTTTGGAAATTTTTCAACGTTTTGTTAATATTTTTTTCTTCTTATCCTTTCTTTTACTGTTATGTGGTAGCCTTTGTTTACACACACATTTACTACGCATTGTGAATTACAAAAAATGTGAACATATTTTATTACCTCCAGCCCTTATAAAATTATTTTTCAAAGAAATCATAAAAATACGTTTATAGGTTAAAAAATATTGGTGAGTAATAGCAGGTTTATTTTCTAGAAATTGATTGAAAACTGAAAAAGAAGACCAAACCATAAGTACTTTGATGGTGTTTGAGCAAACCAAGTACTGTTGGAATTTACTATTAACGCTATTTTTTCCTTCTTTTTTGCTTCTCCTTTCTATGAACCATATCTTAGCCGTTAAATGCTGACAAAAATTCCACTATTTCTGGCAAAATGTTTTCCAATAAATGTGATATTTAGTACGGGCTGTCCATGTAAAAAAAATTGAAATCATTTTTTTGATAAACCCCTATAAAAACTCACAGGAATACACCTGATAAATGAATGAAAAACGGTCAAAAAGATGTTGCAGTTGACATATATTCAGTCTGTAACTCAGAAAAACACACTACTAAAAAGTAAGCATGCTTGACTTTATTGCCTTTAAAAAATATTAGAAATTCCGCATACCTTTTTCGGTAAAGGGTATCAAATTCAATGTGGAAAAATGTTCAAACCCACCATATACCACCAGTGACTTCCGAGCTAGCTTCGTTACGAGCACGATTACCTTGAGATTTTCCAATTGCGTGATATGACCGTGAGTAGTTCGAACCGTTCCCAATATAACTCCCAGTTCTAATCATCCTTTCCGACCGACGCTTCCGGGACCTGCTGAAAGGTTGCTCGGATCAGGAGGTCACCATATTTCATAAATATCAAAGCACGATTATTCACACACGGCGAAGCATGCCGCGGGAAAGTATAAAAAATAGTTGTCCAACTGCGGTAAAGTTTCAGTTCCTTCTACCAGTTACTTCTCCGCGGTTTATTCTTCGTATGGAAGGAAAACAAGACGATGTGTCTCAAGCCAACGTTTGTTCTGTGGTGCTACTTGGCACTGTTTAAAGTGTATAGTGTAGAAGCCATCGCTTTAGTGCGTCATCCGGAACGGTTCAATGAGCAGCTTGTGGCATATAAGGGCCGTGTGCAATCGGCCGGCTATTTCGAACTTGCCAGTGAAGCCTTCTACACCGGTGCGTACGATCTGCAGACGGATGAGAACGAAAGCTCCAACGAAACATGTTTACGTGCTAGCTGCACCGAACAAGCGGACAGTTCCGACTTCACCCGCGATCGACGACGGGTGGACCCAACGTTCTACGGACATCCGAAAACGCGCGAACAGATCTGGGAGCGTAACTTCGCGCACGTCATCATGGACAACCGGCAATCGCTGTCGCTGGTGACGCTGCTGAATAAAATCATCCTGAAGTATCTGAACAGCTGCATCCCGATCGTGCTGTACGACACGTACGTGGGCAGCACGGAAAACTACATCCTCGAGGCGCTATTCGGCGAGTTCCCGACCACCTACGTTACCGGTCGCATCGGCCCAAACTACACGCTGGACAACCCGGCCATTCTGGAACCGTTTGGGCCGCGCTGTCGCAGCTACATCATCTTTCTCGCGGACGCGATGATGACGCGCAAGGTGATCGGGCCGCAGCTAAACAGCCGCGTCGTGTTGATACCCCGGTCGAGCCAGTGGAAGCTGCAGGAATTTCTCGCTGCCAAACAGTCCCGCGACATCATCAACCTGCTCGTTATTGGGGAATCGTACTCGGTGGACAAGCGCATCAACAACGAGCAACCGTACGTGCTGTACACGCACGAGCTGTACATCGATGGATTGGGTTCCAATCGGCCGAAAGTGCTCACGTCCTGGATCGGGAACAAGTTCTCGCGCAACAATGTCAACCTGTTCCCACCCAAGCTGCGGAAAGGGTTCTCCGGACATCGGTTCAGCGTGATGGCTTCCCATCAGCCACCGTACGTTGTTAAGCGCCTGACAACGGACGGTGTGGGCAACGTGAACATACGCTGGGAAGGACTCGAGATACGGCTATTGCGTGCCATGGCGCAGTATCTCAATTTCACCTTCGACATCGTGGAACCGTCCAAACCGGAAATGGGGTGAGTTGGAGTAGGTAAAAAAGAAATCAAAGCGCTCCTTGAGTGGTAACTTTCCAATCATAGTTGGCGTCGAAAATGGCTTTTAAATATAAGTTGTTTCACATGCCCGCAACTGGGAATTGAAAAGGAATAACTTTTTGCTACCCTTTTGCTTAGGTTCGAATTGTTTTCTTACCTTCCTCGAGCTGTATCGTTTTCGTTGAAAGGTAACTTTTGGGCCAGTTCCTGGATGGCAGGCTGTCTTTATCATTGGAACCGTCATTTGATGCCCAAAATATCCATTTTGTTATCCCAAGTGTGATATTATCTTTGATTCGTATTTTATTTAAACTGCTCATCAGAAAATGAAATTTTTTTCTAAAATAAACATTCAGCTTCCAAGCATTTAATTTTTTTTAATGAGAGATCGTTTAAAAAAAACATTTCTCGGGAATTTTTGTGCAGAGGAAAATTCCAAAAGCTGAGTAAAAAATGTGTATCATATTTCACAACTTTCGAAAGTGAACGCATAGAAAATTTGGTTTTCATTCTTGTGAGGAAAAATAATGTAGTTTTTGATGAGCATTTGGGAACTTTCGACCTTAGCACTATACAATTTGTTTAAAAAAAATGCTCCTTGTACGATCATTAATCTAAAACTCTACCCATTTACATTTATCTAAAATCTGCAAGATCCGTAATGGAACTTTTTACGGCAACTGACTCGTTCAACATTATTGTTCAGATATAAAAGTCCAGAGAGCGAGAGAAAGAAGAGAAGAGAGTTTTCTTTTCAACGAAATCAACAAAGACAACTTCCCCGATGAGGACAGGGTGAATGTCTTGAAAACGTTTGAAAGTAATAGAATTATACATTTTTTACCCGATATCGACCCGATAGTACGCGGTATCTTTGCCAAAAAAAAAACACAGACGATAATTCGTCCCGTAGAGTTTACAAATTACCAAAAGCTGTAAAAGTGCAGATGACAACAACAGCATAACTGCGTGTGGTAGTTAAAGTTATTTGAAATTTGATATGAGTAACTATTTCATATGAGTAACTACATGATAAATTTCTTATCCCCTAAGCCTGGTTTCACATGAGTGAAACGAGCTTTTGATAATTATTGTTAGGTGAATATTGCAATCGTGAAAAAGTTGCTTTAACGTATGTGTAGTTCAACGTGAACTTTATTTTAAGAACTAATATTTGACTCTAGATCATCGAAGTTGTGATGGGTTAAAAACTAGTAGCTTTGGCGTTGAAAAAGTCTTTTAATTACATGGTGTATCTCCTGCCCCATCCAGTCCGGGAGACGCCATTGTCGACGAAATCCGTCGACGACAGGCGGATATTGGACTGGCCGGTGTTTACGTGACGATCGAGCGTAATATAGCCACCGAGATGTCCGTAGCACACTCGACCGACTGTGCTGCCTTCCTCACGCTAATGTCCAGTGCTTTGCCGAGGTAAGAAATCGTTGGCTCACTGACGAACTGCTGCTACTACTAACGGGTTTACCTAAATCTACTCTCCTACTCTCCAAGATACCGCGCCATTCTCGGTCCATTCCAGTGGCCCGTGTGGGTAGCGGTCATTCTCATCTATCTACTGGCCATTTTTCCACTGGCGTTCTCCGACAAGATGACGCTCCGTCACCTGCTCGGCAACTGGAGCGAGATCGAGAACATGTTCTGGTACGTGTTCGGTACGTTCACCAACAGCCTTACGTTTCAGGGTGAAAACTCCTGGAGCAACACGAAAAAGGCGTCGACGCGTATGCTGATCGGTATCTACTGGGTGTTTACGATCATCATCACCGCGTGCTACACGGGTTCGATCATCGCCTTCATTACGCTGCCGGTGGAACCGGATCGTGTGGATGGGGTAGAACAGCTGAACCGCGGGTTCTACCGGGTCGGGACATTGGACCGTGGCGGTTGGGAGCGCTGGTTCCTGAACTCCAGCCACACGGAGACGAACAAACTGCTGAAGGATCTTCGCTTCGTGAGCAGTGTAGATGAGGGTGTGCGGAATGTGACCGGGGCGTTCCTCATCTCGTACGCATTCATTGGATCCAAGGCAGAGCTGGAGTACCTGATCAAGTCGAACCTATCGCATCAGTACGTGTTATGAGTGAAGTGAAGTTTTTGTTTTTTTTTTTAAGCATTTTAAACCAATTTCTAAACTTCTTCACCTCGGCAGATTCGCAAACAAGCGGTACGGTTTGCACGTCAGTCGCGAATGCTTTGCCCTGTACGGTGTGGCCATGGTCTTCAGCCCGAACGCCGTCTACCGCGATCCGATCAATAACGCGCTGCTGTACATGCAGGAAGCCGGTCTCATCACCAAACTCAACAAGGACGTATCGTGGGACCTGGTCAAGACGAAAGATGGCCGCTTCAGGGAAGCGTCCGTCGGTGAGGAACTCCGCGCAACCGCACCAGACGAACGTGGCCTAACGCTGGCCGACACCGAGGGTATGTTTCTGCTGATGCTGTTCGGGTACATCGTCGCACTGGGAGTGCTCATCTCCGAATGGGTCGGCGGTTGCTCAAACAAATGCCGGGAGGTGCTGAAAGAACGTGCCGAACGTTTGAAGGCGGTCGCGGCGGAAGTTGCGGCGGCCGCTGCCGCTTCAACCGAATCTGCGAACAGCTCGCCATCATCCTCAACCAAAGGACAGACGGAACCGCACGCCCACGGGAAAGACCATTCTCCCAACGGATCAGCAACGGTGCGTCGCATACGGTTAACAGATGATGGAGATTCGCCGGATGAGTTCGATCCCGCGGTCGATGCACGTAGCGATGGATCATCATCGTCCGTGCACCGGGCAAGCCTATCCGAATGCCTTTCGGAGGTAAGTGCACACACGATGCACGACCTCTACAATGGACCCGACCGGCGCCACTCGACCATCGTGTTTCTGGACGGACAATTGATGTCGGAAGAGGAAGCCAAGCGGCAGGTTGCACGCAACAAGTCCCACCAACATCGGCGCAGTCTGAGTTCGGTGTTGGAGCGTGAAGTAGGCCAGATGTTTCGGTTTCTCGGGAAGGAGGAGTCGCTGGAAAGTACGAGCGGATTGGTGCGCCGTGCAGTTGGTGCCCGTGCACCTCAGCAGCACGTAGAGGTGGCGGTCGAGATAAACCACTCGCCGATGGGCGAAGACCAGCGTGAGGAGCAGCAAAGACCACCACCACCACCAGCACCTAAAGAGGGTCGACGAAGTATTGAGGCCACCTTTGGTGAGAAACTGCTGCACGGAGAAGTTTCATGAAGAGCCGGCAAACAAAGCGCTTAGGAGCGGAGTTTAAGAACATCATCAGGATCAAAAATATTAGGTTAGTTTCAAACGCAGTTGCAATGTACTCGAGTGCGATATCGTTTCGGAAACTCTAGGTGATGAATGTCCCTACTTGATGATGTCTTAAGCGACGGATATTTAGTGACTTTAAGCTCCTATTTTATATCCAACTTCCTGTCGGTCCTTTTCTTATCACTCACACTAACCTTGATTAGGTACCAAATTTACTGATGATTTATTTGTATTCGATGTAATACTTTACAAGAAGAGAAAAGTATTCGAAGAGACCGTTCGTTTATTCGAAGAGAGCATGCTCCGTTGTCTCTCGAAGGTCAGGACATTCTGGACAATTTGCTTCTTGAGTAAACTTGCCATGACTCGTCAGTAACAACGTCGTGTGAAACTCTTCCTCTCCAAAGCGGCGTGATGTTCAGGAGCTCAATTCTGGGATAAGCTGACGCATCCAGGCACCTTGTGCTAACTCATCCCATTCTTGCTGCCACTGTTGGAGTGAGACCGCTCATTCAAGCGTTCAAGCCGTCTTGAAGTCACATCCGGTGTTTCGACACCTAGCAAGTAGCAACGAGTATCCTATAATATGGTCATGTGGAGAGGCATCATCTCTGCGACCACACAACAGGAATCATGAGAAGCGGTCCGGAATGCATTGCAGACTCGTTGCACCAGTTTCCTGAAATAGGATCTCAGGGTCAGGCGATGCACTTTGTGATGTAGCAGAACATAGGAGCTCCATAGCGGACACGCGAAACTACTACGTCTACTGGACCGTGGTCCAAAGCACGGCATCCCTTCTGTGCTTAACGTAAGAGAGTGAAGAATACATTGAAGAAATAGTATCGAATTAACCAAATACGACTTTTCAACAATACATATTAATACACCGATTTGTACTGTTTAACCCATTAAAGGAACAATGCAAATTAACATGAAACATGAGCTTTGAGGAATTTCAATCATTTTTATGGTGTAACGCTTGGAAAAAACGTTTTCTACTACCATTTGAACATGTTCAACTTATAACTCAAAGAAAGAGTCAGAGTAATCATGTCGGTATATTTTATTCCGCAGCACTATCATTCGTTTAGAGAATGGTTTTTAAAGGAGTAGTAATCAATTTTATTTCACGTAGCACAGATCAATCTAGTTTGATGGAAAGCGACGCCAAACAGGCCAGTCTGAACATGATCTCATTTGGTACAGTATCTAGCCATCAGCTGCTTCACATCGCCCGCTGATAGACCCGCCGGATTGCCAAAGTCACCAAAGAACGTCTTCTTCGCCGTTAGTACCGGTTCGTTCCAGTAGGCTGCACCAGCCAGTCGTGAATAGTGCATCACACTGCCATAGTTGTACGGTACGTTGTAGTTGGTGAAGTCAGGACCGTCGTATACACCGAAGTTGACTTCGATAAACGCAGGATCTGAAATGATTAAAACATACGATCAGCATTCCTTAAACGAAACCGATGCGTAACTGAAAATACCCTGATATTCTGGACGAAGGTTCTCTGGATAGAATGTGACGTAGGTGTCCCGGTCGGAGCGCGACTGCTCGTGCAGAAAACCGAGCGTATGCATCAGCTCGTGCACCGGCGTTCCAACATCTGTCATACAGGCCGGTGTCTGTAGGTTGAGCACGTTCTCGGTTGGGTCGGGACTGCGGCCAACGTACGAGTAGCAACCGGATGGGTCGTTCGTGATCGTCACGTACTGCAGCTCACTGGTCCGGGGCACGAATCGGATGCACGTTTTCGCGGCATATTGGTCAAAGGCCGCCTGCAGGACATCACTTTCCCCGGTGGCTGTTTATCAAAGGAATGGATACACCAACTCAATACTTTTTCTCGCTCAAAAAGCTCCAGAAGAACTCACTGAAGTTGGCCCGCACTACGTAGGGAACGACCGCATTGGTCCAGTAAGTGATGTTGTAAGGGTCAATAAACGCAAGTCGGCCCCCTTTGGTCTTTCGCAGCAGAATATCTCCCTGATAGTAATGGCCCAGACCTTGCTCGTGTGGATATCCCGGGGTGGTTTTCGGGTCGTACGAATTCAACCGTTTACCTGCACAAAGGAAATGGATGTTTTAATGTGCGACCACTCGAAGCCAAATACTTACCAACTGCAAGGCTCGGTTTGGTGTAGGACGAAAGATCCAACCCGTAGCTCACTTGCACGAGCCAAACAGCGACGACGGCGTTGATGAGGTAGCTTAACGGTTTGTTTGCCATGTTTACCAAGTTGTTACTCCTATGGTCCAAAGTCTCTGTCTGATACTTCCCCGTCGGTGAATGAGTGGCTTTTATAGTTAAACCAAGAGCCACAACCTATCGCACCTGGGACTAGCCGTTAATCAAACACTAACACGCGGTGCATACACTAATCTCTTCCGAATGATCCGTTTATGCAAAAATGCACCCGCTCTTATCGGTGTGGTTTGTACGTTGCTCGAAAATGTGTCCAAATTTTGTTTTTGTCCTGGGAAAGTAAATGCAACGGAACGCGTTAGAATGGAAGAAAACCTGTTATGTAAAATATGGTGAATTCGCTTTTGCTGTTTTTTTTGCTTACCCTGGGTAACGATAGAATGCATGGTGTAGAAGAAATTATATTAGCAATGCAACGCTTTGATTGTAACCAACATAAGGGTACCATCCGTCTTTCCCAGAATTGGCCGTTGTAGTTATTTTTTTATTTGTAACAATTTTTTTTTGGCTACGGAGGGTGAAAACATGCCACTTGCCACCGTAGGGGGGTACCATAGTGCCATAGGTACTCCCGCTCCGATCTCGTCTTCGTTGGCGACGTCGTCTACTTATGTCGTGCGCGCTACACCTTGCTTGAAGGGTCCACATGATCGTCTTTGTCGCTGTCCTAACTGCATCCCATGTCGATCGGCAGACACACATTTCCATGTCCATGATGAACCGGTTCCTGCTGTTGTTCAGCATCTGTTGTCTAATTCGGTGCAAACATGGCTAGCTGCAGAGGACGTGCTTAACATCCTCGACGGAATCCATCCAAACTGGGCAGTTCGGTGAGCCTTCCAGAATGCCCTTCTCCCCGAAGTAATTGCGCAGAAATCCGTGTCCGGTGAGGATTTGGTTTGGGAATAAATCAATCACTCCATGCTTGCGTGCCGTCAACGTCGAGATGTCAGGGAAAATCGCCTCATTTTCGCTCCTGTCGTTGTCCTAGCAGTCGAATTGTGTTGTCAAAATCGTAGAGTCTCCTCACGTTGCCGCTTCTTGATGTCTCTTGGAGTTCCTCCCGTTGCTGCCTTTTCGTTGTGACACAGAATATTTCGTATCGGCCAGGACAAACAGGATCGTATCGGCCCTTGATACAATCTTGACTCCCAGGTACTTTAGGCTCTCTGTCGAGGTGTTGACATTGTTCCACGCTTGAAGCTCTCCTATGTTGGGCCTCGTGGTGCATGCAAAAGATCATATACAGAAGCTTCTAATTGCGTCTTCTAGTTCAAGTATTTCTTCAAAATGCTGTATAGAAAATGTGAAACATGCTTCCGAAATATTGCAGCTCCGTTCGCCGTCTAGCTTTTCGTGTGGTTATACTTATGCCTGGTCATGGCGGTCAGGAGATTTTTTGTTAGTTTGTTTGTTTGTTTTTTTTTATATAGAAAAAGATACTTAACATGAAGTGGGAAATCCTGTAAACAACCGTGTAGATCTTCGCTCGTACAATAAGATGATATTTCTTGATGGACATAAATGTTCTCCATAGGGTATATGTTTTCAATCTACTGTTCAGTGCGGTTGTAGAGCAAATTTGTATACTCTACTTGTTCAAAAGATGTGTTAGGGTGTTTTATTGCATTCTGCACTGTCAGTAAATACTATCAATAAATGTTGTTAACTTAACCATTGATAACCATTAACCAACTAGTTCTACTTTATTCTTTCGTTAGTCACACGTTAAGTTGATTATTTCATATCAAACCGAGCTCCATAAGCACGTTTCTAATCACGCCGCCAACCCTCGTTGTATTCTAGATAAAAGAAGTAATTATCAATTATTGTTGCTAATTAAATTCTGACAAACTACTCATTTGCCCAAGCTGACATCCCCCAGGTTATGCTGCAATGCACACTTAGATAACGGGCTAATAGGTGACAATGGCTGTTATTGCACCGACGAACATAGGTAATGGCGCGACAGTTGGTTGAACTTCTTACGCTCGACCACGATTATCCAATCTAGCCGGGTACCGCCGATAATTTATTCCCCTCCCTTACTTTCACCCCAGACGAAAAGAATAACGTGTAAATTACTCCGATCCGCATCTAATACCGAAATGGGGCTGGTGATCCCAACGTCCCGGTAGCATGGCCGCTGCAAGTACCAGCAAAAACGTCATCATTAGTACGCAACGTTAGTTGGTAATGTTTCCGCAGTTTTTTGTTTCGTTTTTATATGCAGTTTATTTTAAGCATAACTGCTCCATCGCCTATCTGTGGCTGTGTGGCTGTTCCGGTTTTTGTCCCGCTTCCGTCCCTTAGGTCGTATCAAACGCGTGCGAAAAATATGTGTGTCACATCGACCACCCTTGGTTTCCTGTGGCACACTAAGCACACGGTTGGGAAAGTCGATAATGTAGTAATATTTTTAAATAAATTACTTCATATAAAGTAGCATTTTCATTTAAAAAAATATATACTTTTCATGCCATTCAAAACTGTTTTATTTTTTACCTTAAATAGCGCCAGGGAGCACTCTTTCATAAAAGGTAAAAAGAACTGAACAATTACTTTATTAAATTCTTCAAATAAAAAAACGCCAAATAAAATTACATGCCAAGTGTTTATAGTTTTAAGGGCAAAAACATTGATAAAAAAGGGCCGCATAAAAAAGTATATAATAAACCCAACCATTATGGAATGTTGTATAAATTAGAAGATGACAATGTATAAACAAACAAACAAAAAATAATTACTAAAAAAAAGGCTCTTTGCTAATAGGTTTCAACTTATTTTCTCCGAAATATGTAACATTAACTAGACATTTCGGATCATTTTTAACAAAGCATTTTTGAATTAGAAAATGATTTTTTTTTATATTTCGCTTCATTGAAGTATCCAATTCAATGAAAATTAATTCGTCACTCCGGTATCTCACAAACGACATTTTAATTGTCCCATACCCTCGCGATACCCACTGTGCACCGTGGACAAAAGTCTCATGTGCCAGGCATGTGCAACTGCGCTTTTCATAGCAAAATAATTCGCCCATTTCCTCGGCCGCTAAATGAAGCCTATTGAGCCTAGACCACCCCGATACGGAGACTTCCCAACCCCTACCCCGTGTGATAAATAAGAACCTCTGCGCCGGCGTGGGGGCATGGTTCGCACATATAAATACTAACCGACGTTCAAAATCTAACACCAGATTGACTGTAACTACCACAATCAACATACTGTGTCGTGTGAAGTACCTCAAAGTGCCACTTTTGACAGTTAAAACATGGTGCGCGTTTTACTTGCAACATTTCTTGTGGTCGGTTTGTTGAGCGTGACACGTAAATGCTCCGGGCAGCTGTACCGATCGGAGAGCCCCGAAGTAGGTAAGTGGAACAGTGCGTCAGTGTCAAGTGTCAGATGTCGGACGCGTGTGATCCGCAGTAGAAAGAAGACTACTGCGAAAGGATGCCCTGGAGCTGCTGCTGACGGTGCAGCCGAGATGGGCCTGGTACTAATAGTTGCACACCACCATAGGTCGACGTGTTCAAAACTATGATCGGCGAGTGGAACAGCAGCCGGCACACGAGCTGGGCTTTGGATACTACTACCAGGGTGACATTATGCTACCGACACCTCAGAGCCAGGATCGGCTGTCCATCGCGGAGGAATATACGTCCACGGTGTGGCCGAATGCGATCGTGCCGTACTACATCGCGCCTAACTCATTCAGTACGTATCTATCAAGACAAGTGATTCTAATCAAATTAAGTAAAAGTTTAATTGAGCACGTCGTGCTGGCATGGCCTACTCTAGTTTGAAATAGTTTTTGTTGAAACGACATTCCTAGGTTTTCACTACTACTTTCCACTAATTGCTATTTGCTTTGACAATTTAACACAATATTAGGCTCCATTTTCAAGTCACTACAACAGCTAAATGAATACATTTCGGTAGTACATACATTTTCCATTGTAATATTAATTGTCATCTATTCATAATAGTATAAATATTCCGTAGAGATACTTCTATAGGAATTTTGACACTTTAGGTGTCAGTGATTTTAGTAATTGACAGGTGTCAATCACTCTCTAAAAGGTTAGGCTTCGAAGCCTCTTGCTATTTCTTTTTTTTTGTAATCTGCTGGAAGATCTTCACGGCACATGATATCACCATCCAATGAGTGAAGTCGGATGCTTATCGATTTTAACTTCCTAAAATATCCCATAGAATAAACAAATTGAGTAAAATTCTACTGTAATAAAGAGCTCGAGAAATACTTCACATGCGTCCAGGTACTAACTAACCAATTCCGAGTAATTTCTTCGTCAAGTAAATGTTCTCCCCGAATTGTGCTTCGATTCCGTTCCAATGTTTAATATCTTGACTCTTTCTCCCGTTGCAAGCTCCCAACGAGATAGGCCTGATCGAACAAGCGATGAACGTGTATCACACTAAAACGTGTGTCCGGTTCGTTCCACGGACACCGCAAACGCCCTACTACTTCACGATAACAAACCGACCGGCCGGCTGCTACGCCTCAGTAGGACGCGCCCAGGACAACAGCCAAAATGTGATGAACCTACAAACGCCCGCGTGTCTTTCGCGCGGCACACCAATCCATGAGATGATGCACATCCTCGGTTACCTACACGAGGTGAGCCGCCCCGATCGGGACACGTACATCTACGTCAACCGGAGCGCGCTTAACCCAAGATACCAAAGTAAGTTTCTAAGTTTGTACAGTGCTCTGGGGGATCGGTTCCACAATTCCTGAACCTATTATTTTCGACCTCATTGCAGCGGATCAATTCTTCCAAACGAATTTTGCTAAGTACGAAAAGGATGTGGAAACCTACAATATTAACTACAACTACGGCAGCGTAATGCATTACACGCGTTATGCCGGTGCGCAGGATCATAACTATCCGGTGTTAGTGAATTTGGTAAGTCTACAGGATTCGGGAAAATGATCAACCCATTCGTATATTTAATCTTACTTGGGTCTGAGCATATTGATTGATTTAATATTCTTCTGCTTCTCTCGTGGTGTGACGTAATGAATTATTTCGATAGCCATACGATAGTATCTAGAAACATTCACACACTCTTCTCAATAATTTGTCCCAAGAGAGTTCTCTATTGTTTTACCATAATTATTAAACTTAGACTCCCCTTTAATCGAAGACAGATATATTAGACTTTAAGCTGATGTGTCACGGTACACGGGCCAACACTATTAGGTTACAATCATGGGCTTACCTTAATCGGAATGTTCCCACCGATCCTCCGCCAGAAACCATACAGCGAACCGGACTTTGGAAACACCACACTCAGCCCCTCCGATATCGAGAGCATCAACTACCGGTACTGCCGGAACGCTAGCGGACTGTTCTGGCTGCAGCAGCCCTTTCAACTCCTGACGACCACCTTCCTCGGTGGCGCCGAACGATCGACGCGTTCTCGGTTTCGCTCGAGAGGATAAACTGCTGTCGGGATTTTTCGGACGTTCTGCCGTGTGGGCCGCTTTTCCGGCGTCGGATTTTCTGAATAAAACAGCACCACACCGTTCGTAATTTTTCAAAGTATTCTTCATTGTTTCATCTTTTCTTCAAAGAATATTTTTACATACGTGCTCGCTCCGTTACTCGCTGCTTATTTCCGCTCATCCTACGTCAAACCCACTTCACTTACTACGAATAAATGTTGTCGATATATTACATATATTGCCGATGCCTTACGTGTTTGTAGGTTTGTTCCGCTTACGTTATTTATGAAACAAAAGTTGAGAAAATTATTCAAAGCAATTGGTTTAAACTAGAGCTAATAGTTCGCACGTGCGCAATCCGGTAAGACAGACGCGCGCACACGTGCTTCCATAATATATGAATCCTTTTGTTTTGCTTCAATCAATTATACACATACATATATAGTTTGCTTTATTCGTTTAAACGACAACGGAGAAATATAAACATTGCTTCATCTCCGGTTTTTCCGTGACGTAACACACAACGCAGAAGAAAATTCGCAACGCGAAATGAAGGTTCCAAAGGAACACAAATAAACATGCCTCGCTTTTCATCGGTTTGAAGTCTCGCGGGTACCAGCGTTCGGTACGAGTACAATTTATTACTACACTGCCGCATTTACATTGAATGAAAAACAGGAGAGAAGCTTTTAATAAACACAGGAGAGTGTAATTGAATTTCTCCGTGATTCCCACTAGTTATAAATATATATGTTTATATTTTATATGCTGGTCTTTTTGTGTTTTTCTCACCTTCTTACCGTTCGCTTTCTACTACACTCCTTTTACCATCATCTTACTGAGGACGATTCGGTTTTGGTGTAATGATTGAGATTTGGTTCCGTGTGAGTGTGGCTACAAGTGCGGTTTGTTTGTGTGCTACATGTTCTCGTGTTGGCGCGCGCGCGCGCGTGTGTGTGTGTGTGTGTGTGTGTGTGTGTGTGTTT
>JXWZ01007579.1:0-17898 GCA_000956215.1 Anopheles farauti No. 4 | reverse complement strand
ATTTCGTTATGTAGTGGAGAACGTTGGCTCGGTGTGGGTGACAATCTGTAGTAGTTAGTATTAGTGTCGCGTTGGTAAAGGCCAGTGTGTGACAAATGGAGGGACAAAAAACCAGTACGGGGAGGAAGTTAGTTGTAACAATTTTTTTTTAAATGATTATTTAAAACAAAACTAAAAATATTAGAAACATTACATAAACACCATCCGAAAGGAATGCTAAATACTAACACATGGTTAAAGTTAAAGGAGTTCGGTGGGACGAGGAAACACGAACTAAAACAAAGGGGTATCAAACTAGTGATTAAATTAAAAAAAAAAACATGGGACATAAGAGAACGGGAGTGTTTAAAGGGAAAGATAAAAACCGAATGCTAAAGGGACGTTAAAAGGAAAGAAACGAAAACAAAACAATAAAGATGGCAATACCATTTGTATCATGTCACTATCAGCTGCACGCTTTTTGCCAACCTCCAGGGGAGACTGGCCGCCAGAAATGGACAGCTGGCTCGTCGAAGTGACAGCCCCGGGCGGTGGCGGTGGTGGTTGGAGGGAACCCATGGTAGCAGCGGCAGCGGCGGCGGCAGCGGCTACAGCGGCCGCAGCAGATACGGGTGCAGTCTAATGATCGTTAGGTTAGAGAGATAGAGAGAGAGACAGTAGAGAGACAGAGAGCGTGGTTGTGTTGGTTGGTACGTTCATGGTACAAGTACGCGTGTGTGTAAGTGTGTGTATGTGTTTGTGGGTGGTGTGGGTGCGCATTTCGCGTAATGCAATTGCGGAGCAAGCGCGAGTCCATCGTAAGTTTCCAGTCACGTGTGAGGGATGGGATTGAGAAGAGAAGAACAGAGAGCGTCCAGAAGTCGGGAGAGTTCGGTGAAGGGAAGAACCGTTTTGCATTGCGTGGTGGTGGGGGCAGGGTGGTATCGTTTGTTTTGGGCGTGATTTTCCAATTCCAAGTCCATGAAGAGTTTGTGTTTGTGGGTGGATTGTTTTTTTTAGATAAAGAATAAAAAAGAAGAAGAAGAAGAAGAAGCATAACAAGCAATGTTTTAATAAAATATGTTTCTATATAATTTTGAGGAGAAGAAAGAAACAAACTTCTTTGATACAAATACACAAAAATATACAGAAAAGAATATGAGAAAAAAATCACTGAGAAAACAAAGTGTATGACAAATATAATGGAAAAAAAACGGAAAACAATAAAAGATAGACAAAGTCAAACTAAGGATACGAAGCAAAACCATACGAAACGAAAATACAAACATAGTCGCAAAAATTAAACCAAAAACAGTTTCAGCAGGTAAAAGGCATCACAACTGTACGAAACAACAGTTGCGTTGGTGAACGGAATACATGACATAAACATTTACAGTTATTGAAGAAGAAAGCAATTACACTACCAAATATCCTATTTCTTAACTCTCACGTTTTTTTTTATCATTTGATTTAGATTACTATTAACTCGGTACGCTCGCTTTGTTTTTCTAGTTCTAATACGTACTTAAACGTTATATGTCTCTTGCATACTTGCACATTTGTATGTCTTTTTTAATGGATAAGCATGTTCCAAACGATTTATTTACGTTTTTTTGTAACGCGTTTACGCATTGTTTTTCGATGAATGTAAAGATCGCACTGATTTGTATTTACCGTAGGACGTATTCGAATAAAACTAGGATTAGATTCGGCAAGACAGTTCTTACTTTCGCAGCCGATTCGCTTCACAGTGTAAAAATTGTTTACGACGTTTCATATGGAAGGAATGAAGGTGAATCGTTGTAGAGAACGCAAAAGAATGCATGCAAAATTAAATCAATCACTCGACCCGGTTTGTGTACTTAAAACGGGAGAAAAAAGAAAACCAAAATTACACTAATAAAAGAGCGAGAAAGAGAGCAGACGCAGAGCGCAGAGCGAAAACACGCCCCGTAACGAAAGAGCGATGGAGATGTACGCGCATTAAACTGGCTGCGGTAGCAACGGTAATAAAAATAATGATAATAAAAATGAATTTTCTTGAAATATTTACAGGAAACGCGTCTCATTGCTTGCGGCATCACAACAAACATTCCGAGCATTCTGCGCCTAAACAAAGGGTGTTTGGATTTGGCAATGGGCAAAGATCGGCGATCATTGGCGCAAAGTAAAAGAAACGTAAACAGAAGAAAACCGCGTGGCTTTTTTGTTTTGCTTTGCGACACTTTATGCTGGCTGTTGAAGCCGCTATCAGCAACCGATAGGAAATGCAATGAAAAATATCAGGTAAAAGAGCACACGAACGTACGCCACTGGGCGCTTCTGCTTTCTTTCTCTGTATTTTATATACGGACTACACTATACGGAAAACTACGAAACGGTGGGGGGGTGGTGGGGTGGTTTGGGATTTCTATTCTACTAGTATCGAAAAATATTGAGTTTTTAAACAACACGGTGTCGGCTACTGACACGGTACTTCTGGCTAGGGAGACACGCTGAGGAGCTACGGGGGTTTGTTCACTGTCTTCCTGACGTCCGTTTCTTCTAGCTGCAGAAGGATTCATCGCTTCGTGACCGTGGCGAGTGTTTGTTTGTGTGCGAGAGCTGAGGGGTGTCGACTGATTTGCGTTTTAGTAGCAAAAGGCGGCCATGGTGAGCGCTCGGATTCGTTGCGTGTTTCTGTGTGTTGTGTTAGGGCTAAACTGTTTAACGTACTAAATTACTACGTTCGAGACGAGCGTGAAAACTATTCGAGGAACATCAAACAAACTGGCCATGAAATGTGTTTTACGTTTACGGAATTCTTATTTGTTTTTTTTTTTGCTTTTTTGTTGCTTGAACGAGGCTAGGATGTGTTTTTCTTTTGGTGTGTAATTCGGGGTTTTAGTAGTGATAGTAGTTGCAGTTGGTGTCACTCTGGAAGAACGGGGGAGTTTTGTGAGAGGAAAGAGCAGAGAAAAGAAACATACAAAAATGTAGAGATACATTTTTATAGCGAAAGAGAAATAGAGATAGAGATAGAGAGAGAGAGAGAGAGAAAAAAAGAGAGAGAGAGAGGAAGACAGAAAGATAGTTGGACAGAGAGATGAATGAGACACTAAAACAGAAAACAAAAGAACAAAATGTCGCAAAGAGAGGGTGACATCGCAGAATGTAGAAATAAAAAGAGAAAATCATAAAATGTTGCAGAAAGTTTAGTGAATGTAAATTATGGAAGAGAACATACGCAAACGTTATTTTCGTTTTCGAGCAGAAACAAAGGAACAGTAAAACAAACAGAAAAAAACTAGTAAAGGAAAAATATAAGTAAATGAACGAAATTTGGTAAATTTGAACTGAACAATCAAAAACACGATAAAACACTTAAAACCACTCTCGTGATGTGAAATTATAACAACAAAAAAATCAAGATTAGCTTTGAAAATAGGAAAAAACAGAATCAAAAACAAACCTATAAAAACTCATAGTAAAATTTGGCAAAATGGAAAACAAGAATGAAAAAACCAAAAGAAAAAATGAAACAAACGAAATAAAACAAAACCAAAGAACAGATAACACGCACACAACGACAGAACGAAAACGAAATCGAATAGAAAAAAAACAAACATGAAAAAAGAAGAAGTATTTTCTTTTTTTTTGTTTGGTTGTTGTTTTGTTGGATTAAATAGCCATACCGCGGTTGCGCGTGACTGCGCTGCTTTTATTTGAGCCTGCAGGTGCAAGGGAGGATGGAAGTAGCGACAAGGTTCACGAGCGCATCTACCCTTCACGGCATCCATGCACACCGTGACGGAACCGTCTTCGTGTGTTGTAACGCTCTCCTGCGGATGAGCAAAACGGCATTCGGACTCAGCTCGCTTGCAGGCACCGCGCATGAATTCGCGACATACCTAAAGACATTATCGGCTAATTGATGTTTGTCTCTTCAACATTTGGGTTTGGGTTTTATTTTTTTTTAAATATTGATGGTTTAGATAGAGTATGTTTTTGGGGCGGGAGGTGGAGGTTTGATTGTTTGTTTTGTTTTTTTTTTGTTGTTCAGATAGATTAAGTTACATTAGTGGTTGGAATCGTTTGAGTAGGGGAAGTAGTAGAGGGATTGAGGAGTTGTAAGTTGTTGGAGCAGTTTGCATAAATGTTTTTTTATTATTATTATTAAATGGTTTGTTTGCTTGTTTGTTTGTTTTGCGAACGGAAGAGTAGGAAAGAGTAGGCTTAAGTTTAAATAGTTACGTTTATTTTCGTTTAATTGCTCACAAAACGAATTGGTAATGCACAAAACAAACCGGTAAAAACAAAACAACAGATCAAACCAAAGGTGTAGTAGTAGTAGTAGTAGTAGTGGTAGCGGTGTGCTAGTAAATAGTAGTAGCGATAGTAGTTGAGTTAATAAAGGATAATTCTGTATATCGCTTGCAGTTCGCTTTCAAATGCCAGTTAAAATGCAATGCTAGCAAATAACGGAACGCAAAACCCATGAGAATAGAGAAAACAAAACAGAAGAGGGTTAAAAACAAAAACAGCAAAATGCGCAAACGCAAACAGGGCGAGCAGTGGAGCGAGCAGCAATATATAGCAGCAATGTTAGCAACGAAAAGATCAAAAATAGCGACAACAAAAGTTGAGTCACCAATTGTACTCCTGATTGTTGGGCGTTCCTGTTAACGCGTTTCCAGTTTCCAGCACCCGAACGGTTGTGTTTGCGGGTGCGGGAAACTTTGAACAAAAATGGCTAATGGTCAAGAGTAAGTGATTGAAAATTTAAAACCAATCCAATACAAACAACGTTGTTCGGCCAAAAAAACAAAAAGCCAGCAGAATGTTAAAAAAAAAATTAGTCGAAACAAAACAACAACACAAAGGATAAAAACTAATGCACATCGATTCCGAGAGGCCGAAAGGCAGCGGTAAACCTGTTGGGTGTTTTGCTTTGCAAGCGAATTAATAAAGGTGGCATCGAGCAGTGGAAAATGAACTCATATGGCTTGTGAACGTAACAAAATATATGCCCAAAGAAGAAAGAGAGAAGAGGGAATTAGCTTGACGTTAAGTACTGCTGAAGTGTGCCGTGGGGTTATTTTTCGAAATCAAAACGTAACAGAAGGTGGTGGTGTATTGGGTGACCTGCGCTGTTTTTGTTGTTTGTTGCAAAATTAAACTCTTCACCATCGAAAGAAGGATGAGCAGTTTTTACACTAATACAAATGATAAAAGCTTTGCCGAAATTTGTGCGTTGAAATGATCTAGAATTGTTTTGGATGGGTGGATGCATTGTCCACGTTAACTAGAAAAGCAGCTATGAAATATTTTAGGTAATAAATCGACGAATCTTTTTTAAATTAATTGTTTTTTATAATAATAGATGCACATTTTACAATTATTATTAAAAATAAAGAATGATTGAAAAAAAATCAATATTTAAATCTAATAGAGCTCGATGAGATCAAATAAACAATATTATTTTATTAATTATTTTATAGGACGACATGAAGCTTTTAAAAATCTGGTTATTTGATAACTTAATTTGGTAATAATTTGAACCCTTTTGTACACTTTCAGGATGAAAGGAGTACATTTACACATTTCAAACATCCAGAACAATTATTGATCATGCTACACTCGATTTCGACGTTAAATCTATGCTTCTTCAAGATGATTATCAGAGTTAAAAACAAAAATAGAAAATAGAAATCAAAGACATGAGGCATATTAAGGAGCGAAAAACCAAGAACGTGTTGAATTGTGGTTTGCAAGCATATTGCATTGTGTCCCTCCCGATCTTTGGTGATCAGTATGGGACCAAGTTTTGCCAAATTTCCTCACGCAACGCATATACGCGTGCGTGTGCGTGTAAAACGCGAAAAGTAAGAGATCGTTTTTCTGACACGAGTGAGTAGGACGACGAAAGGGGTAGTACTGAAGTCGTGAACGTTAGAGACTTGGGGAGAGTTTGCTTGGGGAGGCAGGCTCGAATCGTGTGCATGTGTGTAGCAGTAGGCGCACGTGAGATTGAGAACTCAGTGACGGACATTTGCCGAAATAATACACACGCGCGCCCATACACACATACACACATACGTAAGGAAGCTTCATTTTCATCTGTTGTTCGACGCACGACGATGGATCGCAGGGAATGGGGGTTGAAAAAAACGTGTGAACGTGTGACAGAGAGAGAGAGAGCGAAATATGGAATAAAGAAAGGAAATGACAGAAAGGGGGGAGACAAAGAGTAAGTAGTAGAAAAAGAAGGTGGGACGCTTGGACAGAAAACAGTCGGGAGAAATAGTAAAGAGGGAGGCGAGTCGGGGTGTGAGTGAAAAGTGTTCGGTGTGCAGGACAATCAAACATTTCGATGGCGCTCTTGATGGCTCTACTAAAGTCCAACAAAATGGCGGTTTGTATCAGTTATTGACAAGAAGTTGTACACTTGTAGTGTTTTTCGTTGTTTGAGATATTTTTTTCTCTCTAGTACTAAGGATACACGCTACGTCCTTTTGTGTTTGGTTCGGTGCACAAAACCACTGGTAAACAAAAGTCTGGAAAAGAAACTGAATTTAAAACCGCCTAACGAGGGGGTGATGAGAGAAGGGGTTCTGATTTGTAGGATGGAAAATGCAAGAAACAGAGCCAGAGTAAACTAGTGATGTTCTACAGCTAGAGTTCTATCTAAATCTAATGGGTTCATAAGCTACCGTAGAAATTCAAAAAGGAAATGAAAGAAAAACGAAACACGTAAGTGCATACACTAGGGGGTTACACTAGTAGAAGTAGAAAAGTGGAAGGAAAAAACGACAAAATTTTGACATTTCGATTGACACGTTTCCGATTCGCTTCGCTGTTACCGGCTGTATTATTTTCGCGATTTTAGTGTGTTTTTTTTCTTCTTCTGTCGATTCAGTCTTTGTGTTTGCCTTCGGACGCGTTTTGTACACAGCATATCAACACTCTATTCTAGCGCGGGTGTGTGAGTATCGTTATCGTTACAAGTACATACACATTCAGATAGTAACAACAAAAACAAACGAAACGAACAACAGCAAACGATTGGCACGGTTCATATCGCAAGCGGAATATTGTTGGTTGTTGGTTTTTGTTTTCGTAAACTATTAACTAGACTAGCTCGGTGATCCGCTTTGCTTTATGTTCGGGCGCTCGTCCACGACCCGGAACGCATCTCGTTTTTGCGCGGGCTGAAATCTTTCCCGGCGTTTTGGTTTTCTATTCTAGTTAGAAAAGCATATTAATGCGGAAGCGGTTTACCAACCGCGCTAACGGCTACAGCACTTTCTATGTTTATCACTATGCATATATGTTCTATTTATCGCTTGTAAGCAAACATGGAACGAAAGCGAGAGCAACCGGGCCCGGTTCTTCGGTGCGCGCAACACGAACTTCAAACGCCCTGATTTATTGGCATTCAATCAGCGGTGGGTGTAGTTATTTTATAATCGATTAAACGGTCCGTCGACTTTGCTGATGGCAATGCAGTGCACACATACACATACACGCAAACATACAGCGACAAACACATGCTCACAGTGACTAGTTTTTCACGTTAATCCCTTCGGTGGTTGCGGTTTGGCAAATGATGAACTCTGCTTTTGTGTTGATTTATCGATGCGGTACTTAATAATTAATTAGCCGTCAGGCGTACGCAAGCTGCACTTCGGGTTTGGGCATGGTTGATTGTTTGGCGAGTTGACGCGTTTACAGAAAAAGAATCGTGAGACATTCGGTCGGGTCGGTCGTTTGCGAGCCGTAAACCGTTTAATTAATTAATTAATTACCGGACGAGCCAATGGAGGCGCCCGGTGCGTCACGTGATTTTGATGGGAATAAATTGTATTCCAATTTACAAAATTACACTTTTTGCATTGTTTAAAACTGTAAAATTTACTGATCGATCAAATCAGAAAAAAATTATAAATAAAAATTTTAATTATATGTAATTTGTCTAAAAATTATCTTGAACGAAAAGGAGACGCCTGGTACTTTGTACGGCCTTTGAGCTTTCATAGCTTATGAAAGCTTTTAAAATTAAGAAAAATTCTTATATTTTCAGCCAAAATTGTCCTTTCCAACGTGATTTGAGCAACCCATTTGTATGGTCTGCCAAACCGATGCAATTGCAACACTCCCATCCAATCGAAGCAAAACCCTGCTGACGCCAGTCCGACCATCACCGGGAATCACCGGAATTGGCATATGTGTGTGGTACGAAGCGCAATCGATTGTAGGTCACATTCGAGCAGTCGCTGCACATTTCACGGTTGACCAGGCAAACAAATCTGCCACACGTTCCCGTGCGGCCGGGACGTATTAAGGCCAGCGGGCTACGCCGGACCGCCGGCAAACGACAGCCTGCTCCCGACAGTGAGCGTTTTTCACGCTTGCCGTACCCCGTACTGGCACTCCCACACGCATGCATGCACGCACACACACACAACCACCACGTTTGTCATGTTTATTTGTATGCGAAATGAAAATCAGATTATGTTTCGAACAGTGCATTCGGTCCATTTCACTAATGGCTTGACACGATATACACGCAGCGCGCACCGACCGTGCCTTTTTCCAGCAGCAGCTGTTGTGCGCGGTTGGAAACATTTCGATGGGGGTTTTGCGCCGGTTTTACTTGTGACTTTTGCGGACCAATTTTGGGGATGGCGATGGGTTTCTGTTAAAATTCAATACTATCGCGCGCTTTGCCAATGTCGGAGTGGCGCGTTTGAAGGTTCGTGTTACCGGTGGAGCGATATTTGCTTCCCGTTCCATGTTAGCTCGTAAAAAACAGTAAGCACGCGTTTAGCATTTTAATGTATCACATTCGCTCGTTTCCCGCGATTCGGGAGCTCTTATTCGTCTAATAGTAGTAGAGTTGAGGTTTTTTCTGCTTTTTTTATACATAGAGCGTCCTAATTTCATCGTACGGTTTTGAGGCACTAAGGTTTGATTATGATTTTGATTTTGAGAAGTAAAAGAAACGTTTACAACCGTGCGCAGAAGCGTAGAGAAGAAAGATGCAGCAAGACAAGACATTGAGTTGATTTAGGTATTTATATATGTATAAATATATATATGAATATAGAATAGAGGTAAGAATAAAACATATTATTATTTTTAAGTGTGTTTCTGACAATGAAAACAAAAATGGAATTTTAAATTTCGAAAATAACACAAAAGATACAAGGTACAAGGAAACAGACAAATCAGTAACTCATTCCGGTTGGAGGCTTGCACGCACAAGAACAGAGATTTCGTCCGAAACGGTGAACAGAACGCAAATCGACAATAAATTAAAATAAAAAAATACATTATTTACAACAAACGCGAACGGCGACGTTCGTGCAGTGAACTGTTCACTTAAAGATCATCGCTCTCGGCAAGACTTTTTGTGTGACGTGTGACGTGGTTAGAGTTTTGGGTGAGTTCGTTTTAATAGGTTGATTGGAATAAAAGTGAAACGTAAAGCACAATCAAAGAAAACGAAAAACGCGTACATTATTTTACTGTACAAAAGGTGTGTACAATTACAGACTGTTTCTAATGTGTTTGTTTGTTTATTATTATTTTTGTTTTCACAGGCAATTGTAACGATACTGTTTTGTGGATTTACTTGACATTAAATTATGAAAGCGATACAGTAAACCGCTATCGTTAACGATCAAACTTTGCTGGAATGCGATCTCGATAGATTGCGATGAGTTAATTGAATTTTGGTGGTTCAAATTTAATCGCATTGTAACGTATGAATATTACTTAATCAAACCGGTAAGTGAACGAGACGAACGCATAAAAACAGTTGTAAAGTAGGTTGAGACAGTGGGTGCATATAAGAGGTAACGGTTATCATATGTATGTAATTTCAATCATCTATACGACAAAATCGGGTAAATCGGGAAATGCACTAAAAAGGATCTTCGACATCTATAGAAGCTGCGTGGTGAATTCGCCACGGGGAGCTTTCGGGTTTTCTTTTGGGGAGGAAACACGAATGCGAACAGTTAGGCAAACTAACTAGGGAGTACGTAACAGGGTTTGGTGAGTATTATAGTTGTTCACATTCAAATAAAAAAAACACTGTATTTAGACAGGAAGGGGTGGTGAGATATACATTGATACAGATATTGGCCGGAAGCGAAGGATTGAAAGGAACACGGGGAAGTCGGGACAGGGACGTGGGATGGGATCATTTTGGGAATGTTTTTTCTTTTCACTTTTTGGTAGCTATTTTACTACCGGGAGGATCAAACCTGAGGAGAAGGAAGTTCTACGGCGGTGCGTGCCGGTGTGCTTCCTAAGGAAACAGTGGGCACGCACGGCGCCCGCTAATGGGGAGGGAGAACAGGAACACAGAACACAGCCAGTGGAACACCGGGCACACTTACCTCGAGCCGGTCGGAGCGTGGAATTTTCTGTTGCGTCGAGACGACGGCCTGCTGCACTACCGGGCCCAGCTGGGACACGCTGGACGGGTCGGAGACGGGACCGAGCAGGGTCGGCACCAGGTGGCCGGGTTGAAAGTATGGACTGTACGTGCTGGCTGGCATGCTCGCCAGGTAGGGATTGGTTGCCTGTGTCAGTTGGGGGGATGAATTGGTAGTTGTTGGCGAGGGCGGGTCGCGAGTGTGAAGGGAGAAAGGGAGAAAGGAAGAGAGAGAGAGGGAGAAAGGTGGGAGAAAAAGAGAGAGAAACGAAAACGAATTAAAGCGCTTTTAGTAAAGCACGCGTACGCACGCACGCCCCTCGGCTCCCCCTCAAAAGGGTTCGGGGTGGGCGCGTTTTGTAGACGAGAGGTCGGAGAAGGAGCAGAGGGGAAAGGATAAAGATCTTATGGGCAGCTTTCTGGAGCGTATGTTTGCTTTTCGCGCTCCAAACCACCGTTGTGTTGGGTCTTTTGCACTAAGCAATTGAGCGTGGGGAATCGAGACAGGGTGAAACATCAAGTCAGCCTTTGTAAGCGCTTAGCGAAATAGGAAGAGAGACAGAGAGAGATAGAGAGAGAGAGAGAGAGAGTAGAAAGACAGCACTTGTGTGCAGCAGTAGGGATGGAGCGGCAGCATGTGCGAGTGTGTGTAAGTGGTTTGCGACATCCAAGGTGCAAATCAGCCAGTTTTTCAAGTGAAGAGCTTTTGTTATTTCCCAAAAGATGGCGCTTGAAAATCATGTATTGATTCTAGTTACTATTCGTCTCATAACGCTTCACTATTATAGCTGGGAAACTGGAGCTGATTATTTGAATTTGAATGATACTTATTTGTGATTTAAAGTATGCAAAACACACTGCAACTAGGTCCAGGGCAGCTAATACTAATATTTTATAAATTTTATATGTAACAAAAAGTGTGTAGCGCTTCTAAACAGAAAATTCTGATCTATGTTCTATTTTATAGCAAAAATTTTAACTGTTATGGCATGTTTGACAGTTGCCAGTTAATGCACTGTTTATTCTGTTTTGTTGAGAAATTTAACGATTCAGACAACTACGGAAGGTTGTTTTTTCTCAACCAGTTGACAGAAACAATCGGTGAGAAAACGACAAGACTTTTCATGGGAGACGACTAAACGTGGAACAAATTCTATACTAGGAACATCTTTATGGCAACTCAAACACTAGGCTCAACATGCACCTCTTACACACTCACACACAAACACACCAACGCACGCCTGTGAGGCTACACTGCAGCACATATCGAAGCGCGCTATATAGCCGATACGAACATATGGCCATCATCTTAAGTCTAGGACCAGCTAAAGGGATATAAAGATGCAACTGCAACTGAAAATTGAACCGATGTGTTGGAGGTTAGATGAGCATGACTCTAGAAAGGAAGTTGGCTGGTGATGTGGTAAGGTGGATGGCGTTTTTGTGGGATAAATGATGGTAGAAATGATTTATGTGGAATGCCAGATGTCAGCCACCCACTCAGCGGCTCCGACAACTCCGTACTCTATGTAACATGAATAGCGAAAAAAATAAATACACAAACAAACACGCACACACACACACAAACGAGGGCTTCGACTCGTATACGTAGAGCGGCAGCAGCAGCGGTAGCAGCGGCAGTAGCAGTAGTACCACAAGCAGCACCCACAAAAGCAGCGTTGAAAGAAGGCCTTAGGTTGATGTTAGGTTGCTTTTCGTTTGGTGTTTTTTTTTTTTGTTTGTTGACCCATAGGAAACGCACTAAGCTCTAACGTCAACGCAAACGGCTTCCCTTTGCAATGTGTGGTGTTCGCAGGAAAGCGCATAACAGCGAGCGAGATAGAGATTAGTAGGTGTGTCTGAACGTATCCGGCCACTTTCGTATCTAATGGAAACATGCAGCAGGAGCCAGGTTTTGTTACTTGCGGATGTGGTCGGCTCTCCGGCGAGTTCTGAGTTTTCAATGCTATATAAAAAAAAAGTTACAACAAAAGCAACACTGGAAGACACTCCGAACCACTACTTGTTGTGTCACTCTCTAAAGCACGCAGCATACAGCACAAGAATACACACGCCGAACGATGGCAACGATGGCTAAAGGACCACGCGCTATACTCGTTGGCGATCGTTTAGGTTTGTTTCATGCAGCAAGTCTTTCGCAATAAATGGCTGAAGTTCTATCTCAAACACAAAGAAAACGAAAATCAGGCTTCTGGTGAACAGATAACGAGCTATTTGAAGGAAAATCTCGTCCAAGAGCAAACATATGAAAAATGAATAGTTAACACGAAACTGGTACTGAAACGATCTTCTATAGCTAGTGAAAGGGTTGGAAATGATGGAAACGGTCTGCTACAACGGTAGACAAAAAAAAAACACTAAACAAAGTAGACATGTGCCAAAGCGAGGAACATGTTACGACTCGAGGTGTCGCGAAAGAAGTGAAACAAAAGTGAAAACAAAAGGGTAAAAGATATCAATAATCGTTTCCAGTATGCAACCCCACATACATACACACACACACTTATCCGAAAAATACGTAGCGTAAGGAAGAACTTGTTTTTAATACTGAAAGCGTCCATGACGACGCCAATACACAGAGAGAAAACAGGCATATTAGTAGTTAGTAGTTAGTGGTAGTAGGTGAGGCAAAAAAAAAACAATCATATCTTGAGAGACAGAAATAATGGAGTGAGATGGTCTTGCTCCTTTCGAGTGAGGAGGTGAGCTTGGAGACGAGATAAACGGCAGCGACAGGCTGTGAGGAGGAGGTTTTTTTGTTTTTGTTTTTTTTTGAGCGAGTAGTGTGAGGAAGGGTACCAGAAAGAGTTCTGACATTCTTGGAGGGTGTAGCAGTAGATTAATAGGAATGGGAAAAAAAAGAAATCACAACCGATCAGGCGGTGTGTACGGTAATTACTTTGCAGGTGGTGGTAGTACTGTTGTTATTGTTGTTATTGTTGTTGCTGTTGCTGCTGCAGAGGCTATTATTGCTGTTGTTGACGGGGACACCACTGTGGCTGTGACCGTTGACGGTGCTGCTACCGTTGCTGGTGGTGGTGGTGAGGGTGCCGTTTGTGCCGTTACAGTGCGTCACGCCGTTCGATGGTGGCGGCGGCGGCGGCGGTGCATTGCCGTTGTGGTGGGTCACGACGGCGGCACTGGGACTGTGGCTAACGACGTACGTCGTGTACGGTGGGGGTGGGGCCGTACCCCAAGCCAAGGTGAAGCCCAGGGCTGCGGCTGCCGCTGGCGGTACGGCGGTGGCCACCGTCGTCGCAACCGTTGCGCCGTTCTGGGCGATTTTTGTTTTGTTTTGTTTTTTTTTTTTCGTTGTGAGAGTTAAACCACGAGGGCACACGGAAGAGATTTTAGATGGGAGAGATAGATAGAGAGAGAGAGAGAAAGAGAGAGAGATGGAGAGAGTGATAAAACAGATGAACGGAGCAAGCTGCCGACCATACTCCGAGACTGTTAGTTGGTTAATAAGTTTAGTTTTTTTCTTATTTTAAGCTGAAACATGGCGATTTAACTACTTTGATTCGTTTCCGTTGGAGAACGTTGATGATAAGAAGATCAGGAAGGACAACGGAACAGGGAACGAATCCCTTCCCTTACAGGCGGTGACCTGCGGAGGAAGATCACTGGAACGATGTCGAGGTGAAGTGTCCGGAACTCAAATGCTCCTAAAGACGGGGAGCTCAGAAACCGATACGAATACCAAGCTAATAACCAAGCGAAAGAAATCGGCATAGGCAAGCGTTCCTGGGCGGGCAGCGTCGTGCAGAGTTGTGGCCCAAGATGTAGCAAACATCTCGACGGGCGAAGGACAGTGAGTGAAAGGGAAGGCAGAGAGAGAGAGAGAGATAGAGAGAGCGTGCCAAGATGGCGCTACTGAGTCACGTCACTGTGTCTTGATCGGCATGGAAGCATTCAACGGTTAGGTATGCCTGTCTGCCTAACTCTGGTCCTACAGAACTGAACCTACTCCCAAGCGCAAGCCGCTCCTAACCACGATCGAAGGTCCCTGTCGAAAGCTGCTACCTCAAACGCGTGTACCGTATTGATCTAACAGGGAGGGAGGCCAGCCATACACAGCCACAAGCGATATGTGCCGATACGATCGTATTGCCACCCGTACTCAGAAGCGATTACAGCGTGAGCTGCTGGGACGGACGGGCTTACCGGTCGGTTTTCCGATGGAACACATACGCCTCGGTACTATCTCGGTCGAAACTAACGACGTGCAAGTTGACGGTGATTTCTGCTCACGGCGCGCCTGCTTAGGACTGGGATACGACTAGGTACCACCTGACCTGCACTATACCTTTAAAAATTATAACAGAACATAAGGTGAGGTTGAACGTCGAGTGCCTGTGGGTTCGAAGTTTTTCGAGCCGGGCCCGAGAGTTGTCGTCGTGCTTAATTTGGCACCACTTGCACTCTCTCCCTCTCAGTAGTTAGCGCTTTGTTTGGCGGGATAGATCTCCCCAGCACGGTTTGCCGCGCGCGTACTTAAGAGGTACTCCTCCTTTCCTAGCATCTGGAGGATCCACTTAACTGCTCGTTACTGACGTCGTGCCACTAATTGTGTTCTGCTCATCAGAATTTTTTTCGGCGCAAAAAAAAAACACAAATGAGTGGAGCAGCAATTAAAAATCCGCTTGCTCACAATTCACAATGCTCGATTCGCCGTGAACCGGACGAGCGATGGGCAACGAAGCAGATGGGAAAGGTATCTGGGACGTTTTTAAAGGGGATTGATTGCGTAAATGCTAAGGAAAGAAAGGAAATTAAAAACAGACGAAGAATAAAAAAACGGAAAACAAAACAAATATGGATGCAGCTTGTTTGGCGTAAAGGGTAGTTTTGAGTAGTTTAGAATTTTCAGCCACTGTTCGCAACCATTAGTCGAAACACACACGCATACCATTTGCCGGTTTCACTTCACGGTGTGTGAAACGCTTTCGGAGGGATTAGTTGTTGTTGTTGCTGTTGTTACTGAGAACATCATTCACGACACACGGACATACAGACGCATTCACACTCAAACGTACACGCCCAAGCATTTCTCTTTCGATTGTTTTTTTTGTTTGTTGCTTTTCTATTATCGGCTTTACATTCGGGCAAGTTTCGAGGACCTGCTTGGAGGAGCTGCTGCTCACGCTGCACACCACACTGCGCGCTGCCGGTACGTGGTTTGTGGTGTTTTGTGGTGTTTGTAGGTGTGAGCCCCGCACGGGACTCTAAACGTAAAAAAAAAATAAAACGAAATCATAACGAGCGAGCGAGCGAACGTGAGGTGTGGGTTGGCATGGAAAGCGCGCAACGTAAAGTGTAATGAGCAGAAAAAGGGTGACGAGATGTGGCGCGGGACGCGAGGAGAGAGATGGTTTTTGTTTTTGTTTTCTTTTTTTTTTTAAAGGTGATACCAATTTCATGATGGGTTGTGATGATGCATGGAGATGATGAGAGCACGATGAGAGGTTGGTGAGAGGTGATACAGGGATTAGTATGTGTGGAGATAACAGAACATCAATCATAACGTTGCGTTCACGCCGATCGCGAACGTTCCGAGCGGGTGCTGACAGACGTGGCGACTTGTAGAAAACGAATCAAAATGCTGATCGGTTTTGGCGAGACAAAATTCAAACTGCGAACTTCACCTTGACGCGGATCGGAAAAGAAGGGGTGGATGCTCAAAAGGAAAAGTATCCGTCGCTTTTTTGGTGTCCGCAAATCCAATTCCAAGATGCAGTCTTTTTTCGCAGCTTCCACCTGCTTTGATCCTTCGGGCTACAGATGGACGAACTGAACGATCTCCACCACCCGGCGGAGGAGTGGAAGTGGGGGGAAGGGGACGCTGGGCGGGGAACTTACCACTGCTGGCACTTGGCCGGGCAGAACCGGCTGGCCGGGCGAAATTCCCATCTGTTGCATCAGGGCGTTCTTCAAGGCGAGATGGTTTCTTCCGTTGATCAGCAGCTGATCCTTCAGGTGCTGGGGTGGATGAAAGTATTTACACGGTGGTTTCTCACGATTGCAACGACCCTGCGTGGTTGGGAGAGAGGGAGAGAGAGAATACAGAATAGAATAAACAAAATTGCTCAAAATGCGATAAATTGATATAAATAGAAACAAAATTTTTCATATTGTCAAATTTGACACTAGATGGCGCCACAGCCACTATCACGATGTTATCGTAAAACTGCTTGTTAAATTAATTGTTTCTGCCCAATATATGATATTTATATACCACAATATACCACAATATATGATGTGGTAGGAAACGAAAAAGAAAAAGTGCAATAGGAAAAATAAATTGAAAAATTGATTTGGTATAGTGCGTTTGAAAATAATGAACAAACATATTAATGTCAAATTTGACGCTAGATGGCGCCACTTTGAATTTTGCTATATCAATGTTCAACTGTTTTTTCTATGAATATTTTCCGCTCCGTATTAATGAAATTAAACCAGCTTCTATAGTTGGATGTTATTTTCAAACTGAGCTACAGATATGCCTGTTCCATGAAAACAATAAAGTAAGTTCTCGTTTCCATTCATAACTATTTAAATCGTAGGTATCTTCTTCCGTCCACTTCACTGACACTAGCGCTCAGCACCGAGTGTTGCGACAATTTTAATATTTGTACCCGTTGTCGTTGTTGTTCTAAATCGACTTGACCGATGCAAAGAAAAACAATCAACAAACATGCCGACTCGACATGTTTCGGGGTGCCCGTCCTGAGACATCCTTTCGGCAGGAGGCGGTTCCGCATTCGAGAAGACAGAACCAGTATCGAGGGTGGTGTCGGTGGGGTTTGCTGATAGCGAACAACAAGTCTGCCTCGGGCTTCGGCTGAAGACTCCCGTTCCCGGGGCACGCGAGACCCGAAGGTAGGTTGGCTCGTGGTTGTTTCCGGCTCGTGCACGTCCTTTCGAGTGTTGTCAAAATAAATCCCCCAGCGCGGGCCAGTGCGCAGTCAGGCGCAGTCAGGGCACAGGAGGCAACATTGTCGTACCAGGTTGTGTTGTTGCCGTTGCGAGGTTTGAAGTTCTGTACGAATGTCAACCGACTGCACAGAGGGTGAACATGGTACGAACGGTGTAGCAAGAGCACGTCCGTCCACCGTACCGCAGCAGGACACGTAAAGCTTCGAACCAACGTTTCCAACCATTGCCAGCCAACGTCTGGTGCATCTAATAAACGGTATTATATCGGTAGGCGATTTGTGCAATTAAATTTTCAACTTTAATTGAATGTAACGAAATTAATTGAAGCCGAAGGGTGCTGTCCTCTGGATGCGTGTGCCCGGGAGAGGGTCCCGGAACGCGCTGCTCGTACATGCTAAGCCAAACTACAAGTGCTGTGCCGGTGGATACAGAAACCATCCGGGCGATGGTCGGTTGGTGGAGAACATGTTTCGAGACAAAATTAAAAGCCCACACACCCGCGTTCGTGTACCCTTGTGAGCTTCGTGTAGAACTAT
>JXWZ01007578.1:0-12438 GCA_000956215.1 Anopheles farauti No. 4 | reverse complement strand
AACTGTTGCCACCTTGTCATCCCGCTGGTAATCCTTTCACGGCGATGGAGGCGTGATTCAGCCTCCTTGTGGTCCTGTGGCTGTTGGAATATGAAACTGAAAACGCTGAAGGTATTAGAGCGCTTGACATATGGTGCACACAGTAGTGGTGAGTGTTGGTGGTGCCTTTCATTCGTCGACACAAACTATCGGGCTGCTCCGACTGCTGGACCGGTCGTCTGCAGATTGATTAATGTTCCAGTTCTGCATCATTCACTCTCGCGCGAAACAAGCTTCAACGACTTGGATATATTTTTATTAAACAGAGGACTTATTTATGCGCGGGGTTTGAACAAAAAACTAAACATAATACAAGTTTATTAAATATTCCATAGTAATTTAAATATAACCATAATGTTGTTCGATGAATGTTGTAAAATAAGTTAAACTACTTGCTTTCGTCTAGAAATTAAAGGCATGCCAAAAAGGTCCGATTGTTTCTGAAGAGCCGCTTTGAGCTTATTAGGCCTCATATCGCACGGAGCTCATGCCAATAGCAAAACTGACACCGTTGATTAAAGTTCCTGTAAGAGGCTCAACATTAAACGGTGGTAAGAAACACCATAAAAAGGATACCGATGAACGAGGCCCTTGTGGAATCCTTTAATTAAGTCAGCTTGCTCGGATAAGAAAAACAGCCTACGCTGAACGCTGGGACATCAGTTGCAGTGCCGATTATCGATAAAACTTTGGCAAACGAGTTCACCGTCGGCAGTGATCATGTTAAACTCTGCCAGCCTTCATTCACATCCGAGATTCGGCGGACCTCCAACGAATCCGTACCACCGACTGGTGCCTGGAACACCGAAAAAAAAAGAAGACATTAGTGAGATTAGTTTTCGCTGCTGCTACCAGCTGCCAAGTACTAATCCTCTCCCAGTGAGTCCGAACGAAGTAGGGATTCGTTGGAAGCATCCGCAATCGATACGGTGTAACAAGCGGCTTTCATTAGGATTAATGTATCTCGGCTTGGAAAATTGCATTTTTTTCTTACCCTTTCTTTTGAGCAACAAAAAAATTCAATCCGATTTGAAACGTTCCGGAAGGTGACTGATTAAACGAAAAACGAAAACGGACGGAGAAGAATTTCTCATCACAAACAAATGCACTCCACGCCGATGGGGAATACTTCTCTGATTGATATAAAAAGAATACCGGTGGTTTCTTTTCAACTCCTATCGATTTTCTGGTATGAATATAATAAAAGTTTTGTCAGATAGTTTGGCGCCCATGTACCAAATGATTGAACATTAGTTACATGAGATGGGAAAAAAGTTTCAAAAATCTTTTCATTTCTATCCAGCGCAGAATGGCTTGATCTGTAAGCCTCGAGATTCTGTAATTTTAATATCTCGTGGGAAATCTTTTTTTGCCTCATTTACTGCTTAGAACATCCATCTAAATTGAAAGTTATTAAAGAATAAAATTTACTTTTTATGTTTTATATAATTTTAAAGACGATAAAAGTAAAATATCTTGAAGAAATATTTCAACGAGTTACGTTGAATGTATTATGTTCAACAAAACTCCCGCTCAACAACGTCGAGGTGCATTTCTCAAGCTGCTGATGCTGATCAAGTAAACATCAACAGACGTAGAAGCATAAATTACCCCGGACCGGATCATAACAGCCCACCGGCCAGAAGAACGTGAGGCAACCTGTGCGAATGCTGTTTGTTCGGTTGTTTGCTCGGTTATTTGCGCAAATCCTACATCCCAACGTTGCGTTCACCTCCAACAATACGTGCCTATTTCAATCGTCCAACAAGCTTCGGCCCGAGACACACGTAGAAGACGAAGGAAGGTGGAAGTTGTCGTTACTTTAACTTCCACTTCCACCGCTCTCCTTTTGGTACAGATTCAATTTGCCCATCGGCTTTCTTGGAGGGCATCAGCAAAATTTCCTCCAAAAGTGTACCGGGGCAGCAAGCGGAAGAAGAAGAGCCTGCCAAAGGCGAAAGCCCGATTTGCTCAAACTATCTTTTCCCCAGCACCGGCGGTAGCGACGCCGGTCGCAAACAAATGATTCTTCCGACATTATCCCTGGCACCAGTTGGTACTTCGCAGTGGGCGCTCGTGGTTTAAACATCCTCGCTGAACATCCTCGGCAGCCGGCATGGATCCACAAATGCGCAAACAAGCTTACCCGAGGCTCCGAGGTGGAGGGTGCTCCATTCGGGGCGTTGTAAACAAACTGTTTTTCTACTCAACCAACTGCCGGGCGCATGCTGCTGCGGTGGCGCGTTGCCCCGCATGTGGTGCAATTTATCATTTTTTGGCTTACTGGCTCTCGAGCCACTTACGGCCAATGGATTTTCCACGCGCTGGTGCGCCGGTGTAGGAGATGATAAATTTACGTTTTTCGCACTTTTTTTTTCAGCGCCACGTTGTATCCTGCACACTGTTATCTTCAGCACCGTGGCACTATTTTGGCACCCGCGTTTGGGGTGGACCACGGGCTGGGTGTGAAAATTCTCCCCGAGCACTATTTCATGCTATCACTTCCGCGTGCACATGTCCTATCTGTGCCACACGTCCCATGGTGATGAGCGTCAGCATGGAAGGATCGTTCACATGTTCACTATGTATTTTCCTGGTACACTTTTTCATTTGTTTTTTTTTTTTTTTCGTCCCGTGAAACGATTTCCAGCATACCGTTTCACGGCAGGAGGCGTACTAAGCGCGCCGTACTTGTCCAAAAAAGGGGTAACACATCTTAACTGAAGATTAGTGTGATGTCGGTAGAGCGTACACGGCACGGTATGAACGACGAACGTATGCTCGCACGCTTGTTAGGCCTTTGAAAGCTTAGTGCTAAGCTCGGGGTTTCTTTTTTGCCTTTTTTGGAAAGACGGAATCTATTAGGATAACTGACTTAGTTCTTTGAATAGATTTGCTCATGCACGACACTAACGGACGAACTATGCCTTATGGCTCTAAATCTTGCTAAAGAGATTCAAAACTAGCGTAAAAAACAGATTTGCATCCAGGAAAGCTTTAACTTAACTTATTCATATTTATATTTTATATTCATTTTTTGTATACCTTTAAGTATGATCATACGTTTAAAAGTGAGTGGAAGAAAAAGCATTGTTTTTGTAAAAAAAATAATTTATATTTGCCAAAAAATATCCCTTTTTTATTTGAACTCTTAGTATTCTCCTTTAATTTTCAACAATTTTTATGGATTTTAAATTTAGCATAACTTTTCAGTTTTATAGTTGTTTTTGTTACAAAAGTTACGAGAATATGAATTAAACAGGAAAAACTCCTTACCTAATTTCATACACACACCTGCTCTGCAATGAAATCACCAATCACAACAATAATAAACTTTTATAAACCCATTATTAAACCTAATAGTATTGTTCGAAACACCATTCAGTGTACAGGATTATCATAAATATTTTAATAGAAAATAATTATCTCTTGTCGTATCGAATTGAATTCGACGTCAGAACAAATCCCAGCACACCGGGACAATATCGAAATTAGGCTTACAATAGCTGCTGACAAAGGAGTTTTTTTTTATTTGTCTCATGCCAAATCCTCTAAACACTTGCACAAACATTAGATGATATGGTCGAACCTGTTTTCGCCGGCCTTGTTCTACGCCACCCTTCTTGTCTTTTACAAGGCAAGAAGCTCTCCGCTGCGGCTGGTAACATCTAAATCTCAATTTACAATTTATCCATTTACTCGGTTGGTACGGTCTCTCGAGGTCGCTAGCTTCGTCGTAAGCAACGGCAAGATTATAAGCTTTTACCAACACTGGGGAGCTTCGTTCGGCTCGGGCGCCATTCACACGCTTGTACATATTTATAGAATTAACCCGAAAACCGGCCCACCGCCAACAGCTTTGCAACTGGTGCCTGGGGCCCATACCGTTTGCGAGACTTTCCCACCCCGGGGCAGTGACAGCTCGTATTGGAAAATGGGGAAAAGACAAAAAACGGGACCAAATCTTCCCATCGGCTCCGGAGCGTGGTCCAGTACGTTCCGATTTGCACCATCAGGCTCGAAACACTTCATTTCCTTTCGAACGTTCGATTTCTGCTGACACCACCATCAGTACGACCTTTACGTACTTCGGTGCTTTGTCTCTATCGCCTTTCCGTTCAGTGCATTCCTTTTCATTTTTGTCCCACCTCAAACTGCTACAAACCTCAGGTGAACCCATATCGGTCCGGCTTTGGTAATAGTCCAACTTCAAACCATTGTCGTCAATCTGTTATCATTTTCATCATCATCATCATCATCATCATCATCATCGTCGTCGTCGTCGGTATCGTGTTTCTGCTGAGCCAAAGATTCTGGGAAAACTGTGCACCTAGCACGGACCCGAGTCACGTTCCGTCCGTCCAAGTTTCGATTTTCTGCTTCACACGAGATGGCAGAAATTGGGAAGCGATCCCCGAAACCGGATGCACACACACACACACTCCACCTTTGCCCTCCCGCATAGCGGGAACGTCTTACGTGAAGGAAAACTGCAACATGCAGCGGTGAACTCACTACGTTGGTGCTACATCAAATTGTGCTTTTGGGGGAGAGAAAGAGAGAGCAAGAGAGAGAGACCGACAGAAACACAGAACATACTCATAGTACTTTATTTCGTAGCTCAGCAGATTTTGTCAGGGCGATGAAATGGTTGTTCGATTCGATAACATGTCAGCTCATTGAATGAGGTTTTGATTTTGGAATGATATCTCCCACAACTAGCGAATTGCACATGTCGATTTTGAGAAAATGCTGCAATGTTTATAAATGAAGTCAATTATGGCTTGCTAGGCACCGCTTAAAAGGTTCGTTTTTATTTGTCTAACCAGCTATAACAATAAATTGTCTTCTTTATTTATTTAAACTTATGTGATACTCTTTCGCATTATTAGCAAAATACTCGTTACATTTTGTGAATAAACAAAAAAATCACCTATAAACGCACAAAGGGGGTTTTATTAATGTACAAAAATCGGTCGAAACAGACAAAATATGAACTTTAAATATTTTATTTTTGATACTTCCAAAACTACCATCATACGAAAAGAAATATTTTCCGACTGTTTGGAACTCTTAATGTTCGAAAATTAATTTTCAAATATTTTTATTACGAAAATTTAGTCATTTTTAAGCAAATACTAAAAGTATGACATTTTTTTTTAATTTGTTCTACAACTTGCTAAAACATTTATCCCAGTTTAACGTTTCACTCTACGTTGTTCACATTGGTGAAATTCATACAAAATATTCCCACCAATGGAGGCGCCTAGTGCCGTGTAATAAACCAATGGAGCCGCACGCGGAAGACACTTCGGCTGAAACCGTGTACGGCCGAAGCCCCGGCCGCTATTTGTAACACCAAACCAAAACAACCAAACACCGTACACCGGTTGGCGATTGTTTGGCTCCACCCGACGGAGCGCAAGGATATTAAAAAGTTTAATTGGATTTTCTAAACAGTAATCAGATTACAGTGGAACCGATTAAGCCTGTAGCGTCTTTGTTTCACTAGTTTGCCGTGACCATTCAGCCCCGGTGCTCCGTCGGCCCATATAACGTTTAACGCGAAGCGCATGGGGCGAGGATTCCGTGGCCCAAACTTTCCACGGACACAGCACACAGCCCCGTGACTTTGACCCATTTCGGTGTAAAGTTTAATCGCGCGCGCGGGCTGCTACGTGAAATATGGGGCATTATTCTTATGCCTTTAAATGGGCTTTTGGTAACTATTTCCAGTTGTTCACGTTGGGGTGTCTGTTGCATTCGGATTGTTAACGCACACATCAAATGAAAAATATGGATTGCTTCCACCCTGGAAGGGACGTTTCTTCGCATCGCTTTTCTCTCTTCAACGCTGTCTGAATTTTTATATCTCGTTCACACTCTCATAACGCAAAAATCAATCAACCATTCCTGCAGATAAACACTTCCCGTTCAGTGACTCCACAAAAACCGAATCGAAAATGATCAAAGCGAAGCAGGTGCTGAAGTTTGCCTTTCTCTTCGAGTTTCCCCATCACACGATCAACATGCGGAAAAAGGTGCCACAGTGAAGCGCAAAACAAAAAAAAAAAAGAGGATAGTGTGATAAAAGAGAGGAAAAAACAACCGCCAGCTCGACAGCGTGATGAGTGATATGCGCTTGCGTGAATTGTGCCGCTGGCCGGACAGGCGAATGTTCATGCTCATCCGGTGAGTGCTCAGCCCGGAAGGTGCTTCGATACACGCGCACACACGCCCACACCCGGACGTGCGTGGACGGGCGGGCGTGAAGCGGTGCGCGATTCACCCTCTGTACATAGTTCGATTCGAGTGGTCCGCACACGGGTCGGTGTTTCGTTTCCGCGTCTTTCGTTCCGTTTCGATGTTTGCAACCAAGTGCGTCGCGAGTGACGAAGCGAGATTTAAGGTAAAAAAGAAAAAGTGCCCATCGCCTCGCGCCCACAACCTTGGCCGGTGGCAGCCGTAATTACGTGCGCGACCATTTTCTGTGCACACCTGTCTCTCCATTCGCGCTCTCTTTCTCGCTCTCTTTCTCGCTCTCTCTCTCTCTCTCTCTCTATCTATCCTCTAACCCTAAACGAAGCCCGGTGTCAATTAAAACGCGAAAAGCGCCAGTGATAATGATAACCCTAGCGACACTAAACGCCATTCAAAAAAGAAGCCGCGAAGAAGAAGCCGACGGTGACGAAGAAGGGGCCGAAGAGGCGGAAGAGGACGACGACGGTGCCAGTACGGTGCAAGCGTACCGGCCCCGGTGCAAGCGGACGACACCGCCTCAGCCGACGGTGGTGGTGTTGGGGGTGGGCAACGCCTTAGTGACACGTACGTGTGAAAAACGCAGCTAAAAGTTAACGAAGCGTGAGTGTACGCGCGCGCGCGCGCGTGTGTGTTATGTCTTGTACGTGAGCGTGCGCGCTGTGTTCGTTGTGTTCCCGTTTCGTTTTCGTGTACATAAAAAAAAGGCGTATTTGTGGCTCGGTTTCGCGCCGGCCCAGTGAGCGTCGAGTGCCTGAAAGAAAAGCCTAATCAAAATCCGGTGTCAACACGTGCGTGTGGGTGTGTCCGTGCGATCGTTGCGATCGTCCCCACACAGTCGACGGAACGAGAACCACATCAGCAAACCCTCGAACCAGCAGCAAGCAGCAGCAGCAGCAACAGCAGCGAAAGCGCCAGGAATGATCGGTTCGACGGTTCGCAGGGAACCGCCACGCACGTGCGAGTAAAACGGTTCACGCGGTTCGCGAAACGCTTGGCGTTTCTGGTTCGGGAAAACGCCGCATGCTTGTCGGGTTCGCCAACGCGCGCTACGCACGCGGTCGCGGTTTTTTTTTTGTCTTTGTCGCGGGAATTGTCTTTTATCCTAATTCACCGCCGCCAAGCATCTGGAACGGAATCTGAACCGGGAACGAATTGAACCAGGAAAACGGCGCGGAACGTGAACGCTATGGAATGTGCATGTGGATTGAATGGCAAACGCAACAGGCAAAGTAGAAATCGACAAGGAATTATCGAAACAATCGCTCGACGGAATCTAGAACAAATGGAATACCACCACTGAACCGCTAGTAATCAATTCTTAATAACAATTTAAAACAGCAAAAGAAGGAGGAAAACAGAATCGTTAAGATAAGCAAAGCGAAGAGAAGCGAAGGGAAAACAAAACACATAAAACACGAAAGAAGAACCTAGGTAAAGAAGTAACTATTTTTTTATACAAATAAACAGCTAAGAAGAGAGTAGAAACTAGTAGCTAAAACGAGACAGTGTAAGACAGCAAGGTCGTAGCTAAAAGAAAGCGCAGTACTCGCAACAGTAACACTTACATGCAGAGTAATCACATAGGAACACAAACAAACAAGCAAAGAAACGACACACAGAAAACACTACACACAGAACGATCGTGTGCGAGCAGTCAGTTCGAGCATCTACGTAGCTATAGCACCTTTGCAAACTAACTTAAAAAAAAGGATAAGAAAGCCGAGTAAAAGCAGTAGGAGCAGCAGCAGCAGCAGCAGAAAAAGAAGGATAAGCAGTAGCAGCAACAGAACGAACAGGAAGGACGAAGCGTTAGCTCGGCTAACCGCATTTTTTTTCAACGAGGAACCCGAAACAAGAATAAAAAAATCAAAATGCAGGCGGCTTTGATGCTAAGATCAAAGCAACGTGTATCACGTTTGAAGAAAGGAAAGGGTGAGATACCAAGCAATGTTGCAACCAAAGAAATTCCACCGTATCCACCATTCCCACCAGTATCTTGGGTATGATTTTCATTTAATTTTTATATATTTAGACGTAAAACGCAAACGCCTACTCACAAAACAAAAAAAACTACAACTACTCTCTTACCACCATTACATTTTTTTTCCCACCAAAACCAACCAACAAACAGCAAAATGAAAAACCTAGCAAATAAATGTATCAACAAGCTATTACCTTTCGCTCTCGCTCTCTGTCGCTCTCTATCCCTCTCGCATCTCTGTACCGCCGTCTCTGTCTCTCATTCTCTCGCTCTCTCTCTCTCTCTCTCTCTTTCTAACTCTCTTACGCTGTCGCTCTCTATCTCTCCTAGCTCTCTATCACTTTCACTATTTTGCACACTCACTCGCTCGCTCATTCTAGCGTTGGAACGAAAGCTCTCACTCAGCCTCGCTCACGTCGCATCACCCGTCAGTATGTGTTTTTTTTTGTTCTCTTCTGTTGTCTACTGTCATTTTTCACTGCTGTTTTAATGTCATACCGTGTATGTGCCTACTGCATCTCATCTTCTTCGTGCTCCTTACCGACTGTTTACGTGCATTCGATGTTTTCAGTGTCATGTTGTCGATGTATCTGACTGTCTGTTAGTGATTGGAACACAATTGGCTTGATGTTTTATTTTCTTTTTTAACATTTTATCTTTTCGACCACACTAATTGTGCTCTGTAAATTATTCTTGTTTTTTTAACCATTAAATAATTTTTTTTTAAAAGGAACAAACATAACAAACAACTTGTGCAGCGTTACTAAAAGCTCGCCTCACTTTTTAATCTAACTCCTTCAGTCACTGAAAGCATAATAATCGCACGAAATTTAATCAACCAAACGAGCGACCCCAATTGGCAACGTCAGCGGCCACGTGATTATCACGCTTCGCCCTTCGCCTACCCGGCAGTACCCCTGCCCTCCGTGCGTTTACGCCTTTGCCGGCCGTATGGTTCATTTTCATAACATTTGGTTCACATTTGTATTCACTCACCCGCTCACGCCTACAAACAGCGAAAAACCCGACGGCGAGTGAGCAAATGTTGACTCGCGCACGCATTAATAGCGGTTGGAAAGGCAAAATTAAGCGTACTGTGTATTTATGCTTCACCTTTCGGTGGGGTTTACTTCGAGCCCAACTACGAGGCACTTGTGAACCCTCCAAGAGTCGGAGGGTTCGACACACACACACGCACACACAAAAAATCAATATAGTTTCCATCGGATAAAAGCTCCCGGTTCCCGCTTAATCGAAAGACCCCCGAAAACCACCCACGAACCGACCGGTTGGTGTGGTCGTTAGAGAAAGCTCTCGAAAAATCATTAACCATTGACCAGAAAACGACCTCCCTTTTCGATGGGTGGGCGTCGTTGAGTGGGGAAGAAACCTTTTTTTACGTCACTTCCACCTCCCACAACCCCGGTGGGGTCATAATTTTTTACCCACCTTTTCCGACCGCGCCTCGATAAGCCATCAGCATTAATCGACCTGAGCGAGTGCGAAAAAGCGTGAAAATACCGAACTTAGCTTTAGGGGTGGAGAGGGGTTGAATTCTTGTAGGCCAAATAAAAACCACGTCAATATTCAAACACGCTCCTGCGCTGGATGATGTGTTTAGTGCGATGGTCGTATATAGTTGTTTTTTTGTTCTTCGCCCTGTGGTCCCTTATGATGGGAGACGAACTCATCAGGTTTAATGAAAAATATCGATTCACTTTGCGTTGTTTTTGTTCGGGGACGAAATGGTCCCATTAAAGAAAACTTGAGGATCTTTCGGTTATATGTTTTAATGGGAGTTTGAACGACAAATGATCCCTTAGCAATTTTTTTTATTAAAACGTAAATATAACAAAAACACATAAAATGCCTTAAATAAAAAATTGATTTTTTTTTATATTTGGAAATTAATGTGTGGAAATTAAAAACCAATTTACCTAAAAGGAGCCACTCAACCGTTGTTCCCATATCATTCACATCCATTTCATGTCGCATCGTCAATCCAACCCCAAACAACAAAAAAACGGCCACATCATCGCGTTACACATGCCAAAAATCCCACCCTCAGAGACGGAAAATGGCGGAGTTCGTTTGTTTTTGGTACCATCGTCCCATCGCGCACATACGCACACTAAAACACGCGCACACGCCAAACCCACCTAGCTTCCTCCCATCAGTCTACCAAGCCACTAGCCAAACGAAAAAAAAAAACGAAAACCGGAAGAAAATTCCTCGAATATTAATTTTCTTCTTCTCGCATCTCTTCTCCTTTTTCTTTTGGTTTGTTTGTTTTTTTTTGTGTGCTTCTCAATTTCAGCCAAACTATATCATAGAAAATGTAATTCTGATAAACAGTTCACTTACTCCCTGATTCCGCTTCCCCTCCTCTTCTCTCCTCCTACGAGCTTTCCCCCCCTTTCCTGCCTCGCTGTTTCCTAGGAGGGTCCGACGTTTTAAACTAGTTGTAGCCGATTTTTAAATTCCGTCCCATCGTTGATCCGCTCTCACATCGACACGTGCACACACGCATTCACACGGCAATGAGCAATGAGTTTGAGCTAGGAGAATTTGACCCATACCCATGGCCCCCACTAGCTAGCAGAGTAGTAGCGTACGTTGATTTAATTGATGGGAAACGTTCTTATCTAGAGCCTTAGCAGACAAAAAAAAGCAATCCCCTAGCGCACCCGTAACCCCGAGAGCATAGCAGCGTAAATCTTTTTTCTGCTTGTGCATCTACTATAAACCTCTCAGAAGTAAGCGTAGCGTGGAACAAAACAAAAACCGATGAGCAGTTTCTTGGAATCGTACCGAACACCGAAAGATACGACACGCTTGAAGTAGATTTCTTTTTTTTTATTAGAATTAATTAAAACGAACAATACACACTTGACACAAGTTAGATAATTTTTAATTACTTTTTAATTTCACATGTTTTTTTTTAATTTTTTCTCTCTTCTATTAATACTATGTGCTGTGCTCAAATAAACTGTAGCTGTAAAGTATTGCTTTTACTTTTCGAAATAAAGCAAAATGATTGCATTTTTTTGCTTTCCACAAACTCAACCTATCTTCGACACGCTATCGTCGGCACCGTTTTCTAGTGAAGCGCCTTCTACCACCTAGCGTACTGTAATTTCGCGCTGACTGCACCATCCACCATCCTCCTTCACCCTAGCCACGGGCCTGAAGAGCCAACTCTCTTACCGCTATCGCACCAACTAGAGCAAAACGTAAAGCGAAACCAAATCTGTACAATGTGCTTTCCTGCGCTGCTGTGTTCTTAATTTACTTCCCGTTTCGTTTGTCGCTCGTCCGGCCGCCGGGTGGGTGCCCGGTTAAGGGCGGATTGGGCGAATAACCTCCCGTTCCGGCGCACTCCATTAGGCGCCTGGAGAGCGCTCGAACGCGCAGACAAACACGCACACACAATAACACGCACCCACATTCCACCCCCATTCAGCAAAGTTCAATCTGGTTACGCGAGAAAGGGCCGCTTGACAAGCGCGATCAAATTGTGGAAGCAAAAACGGATACCTTTTTTTTTTTTTTTAATTTTAATTTTCCGCTTCCGTTTCCCGACGCGGACCGTGCGGGTGTGGGTTTTATTTGTTTCGCGCTCCGCCAACGGTGCTTACGTAGGTTTGGTAGCTTTTTTACGTGGGAAGTGCGACCGGGTGAAAGGATGCTGACCGCATTATCGCTGGTTATTATGCATTTTAGCACTGCTTAATTGGAAATGAAACCGAAGCTGAACGGCCAAACGCTGTTATGCTTTATGTGAGTGGAACGTGCCCGTTTTTTTTGGGAAAGATTCTCCTTGGCCACGGTGGTTACCCGTTGAGATGTTTAGTATTATTTACACTTAAATTGCAGTAGACCTCGCTATTTATGAGCAGAGCCTGCTGAGGGCGTTTCAAATGGATCGCTGTACATAAGCTCCATCTTTAATGGACTTGTCTGTAATTAACATTCTCCGCTAAGCATTTTCTTCTTTTTTTTTTGCAAGCCTTCGTATCATCGTGTTCTCTTGATGTGTCCATTTTTTATTCCCCTCCCCTCCCTTACTCACCTCTCTTCTGAGCACCGCTTGGCTCGTTTGTATTGCCTGATAAGCGTTTGTCGTTGTCCGTTGTCTATGTGTAAGTCTACTTCCT
>JXWZ01007577.1:0-31524 GCA_000956215.1 Anopheles farauti No. 4 | reverse complement strand
TAATCGAATCGCGCTGTGCAAGCGCGACCATATCACGGGAACAGATGTGCGGAATGCTAGAGTTATCCGTGCACGCACATCCATCGTTGATTGATCGTAAAAAACATCTAAATTTTTGGCAACAGCTCAACGAACGAACTCGAACTCCTCGTTACCGTCAAATTCAATTAGCTGTCCCGGTGCTATCTATTCAACACACGTGGCAAACCGGTAGCAGCAGCAGCAGCAGCAGCAGCAGGTCAATGCCGACGTTTGACATTCGAGTGCAAAATGGGGGAAGCATGACGGGCGATTCAACGCCGTCCTTAAGTGCTACCGTCTCGGCCGGATCACCTACAATCGTATGACAGGGTAGGGGAATAGAGGGAGAGCGGGAGAGAAAAATAAATAAAATGTTAAATCGAACTCCGACGGTACGGATTGTGGTGCTGCGCTCGCATTTATCTCCCACCTCGACATCATCACGCTTTGCACAGCTTCCCGCCGGAACGCAGTGGGAGGGCAGAAGTTGGGAAAAGTGTTCTTCCGGTTTTTGTTAGAAAATTTCACTGCAGCCAGCTTAAATACTGCTTAAATAGAGCGAGTGAGCGAATTAATAACGAAATTCCCAGCGTTGCGTACTTGGAGTGTTCGAGAGTGCTGCTTGCCGTCTGCACTGGTGTGTGACGTGAGAAATGAGATATCCCTCTGTGCACTGCCGTTGGCACATGGTGCACGAGCGCGCGCGTGCTTCAACGCGCATTTTAGACCTGACCGGCTTCTCCTCGCTGCCAGCTTCTTATGCCGGTGCCGCTCGAGTGCAATTTCGCTTCACTTTGGAATGTTAATTTTGTCTCGTAACAAATGGCAGGCCACAACGCTTGGCTCCCTCTGGCGGGATGGGTGTAGGGATTTTGGTGGGGTGGGATTTTGGGTAAGTGAATGGTTTTTTTTAAAGAAGTTTTCGAGGATTGCTGATTCGAATGGTTTCGTTGCATTTAAGAAGGCGATGTGATTCAATCTACGCCGCTGTAGTAGGCAACGAAATTTGAGATGTACTTGTTTCATTGTATTAGACAATCGTTAATAATAGAGGACAAGGATCAACCAATTTTTTTGCGATCATCATCCAATATTTCTAGTTGTAATATACTTCTAACGAGTGTTTCTATGCAATGACTACAATTAGCGCAAAGTTAATGTAAAACATCTCTGTGGTATAACTAATTGTAGATCAGAACTCTGGTAATATCAAAAGTCACGGACTGTATGAAACAAGGAAAACTAAATTCCTTATAAAAAATGGGATTTGAACAATATGTTATGAAGGAAAATGCATTATATTTTGCAAAATCATTATATTATGCAAGGAATCCAGTTAGAATAGCATTCATGTTGTGCGTTAGAAAAAAAAAACATTCCATTCTATTGGACTGGAATTGATTCTATTCGTCTATATTGACGATCAATCTGTAAACTCAGTGACGGAACCGAACTTACCAACAATAAAACAAATTTACGTATATTATTTATGTTATTTAAAATGTTAAATTTTACTCACACTCCCTACAAACTAGTACCACCTAATCTGATAATGTCCTTTTGACTCAGACATGACGTCTTGATGTTTTAATTTGGATTACTGACGGCAACAACAAATACGCATTTTCTAGTCATTGTATAAATTGATAATGCAACTGTTACTCAACATTTTGTTAATAAAATCTTCTATTGTATAACTCTATCTATCCCCTCAGTTGCTTTCGTTTGCACAGCAAACGTCGAAAAACTTGCTTTCCAATGGTTAACATATGGCAAATGTGCATTCATTGTCTAAATAAAATTTAAATTTCACACCCCTCTGTGATAATCTGCAGACTATGCATTACCAGAACCGGGGAACCGGTGAGATAAGCCATTCACCGGGCATTTGCGATCGCCACCGTACGATCGCAGCTGCGTACCGGACGTGCTAAAGCTTTGAATTCATTATTTATTAGATGGAAATGACAGTTCGTTTGCAATTGCTTGGAATGTTAATGGTTATTTGCTAAGGCAGTGCATTACCCATCGGTGTCAATGCAATACAACAGCGCCCGAACTGATGGTGAATACTGACGAAATTGTAATGTAACCTTATCATTGACAGATAGGGTCGACAGACGCTGTTAATTCTTTGTTTGTAGTACGGAGGCGACCAAACAAAACGATAACAAAAACCAACACCTTGAAAAACGAAAAATTTACATAAACAGTCATCGATGATTGCCGAATAAACACAACCTACTGTTCCGCAATCGAGCTGATTGCCCGTCGGTTCGCCTGACGCCACACGAATGTAGTATGCGCAAATTTACCATAGGCGAACAGAAATAGGGACAAAAAACTATCGCCAAATATGGTTCCGGTCGATTAAACTCACTAGAACGCTCGGTATGTTTGATCGTTTCGCCTTTCAACTTTTAAGCATGGAAAACCTCCCGACCACGCGACAACGAGTTAGTAACGATGCGATAAAAGTGAACTTTTCACTTCTCTCGTGCTCTCCAAAATCGGCATCGAAGTAGACCATTTTCATTTCGACCAGTCTTTGTACGATTACAGAACGGTAATGGCCGACCACTGTACGAATGGGTGGAATATTTAAATTGCCATTATCATATATTTGTCATATTTTATGGTTCACTCAGTATCAGGCGTCATAAAATGGACCATAGTTTATGTTCCACTGGACAGGAGAACCGTTCTCTGTTACTTCCTGTTCCCATGGAGACTGTACGCTGCATATCGGTGGACGTTTGAGAAGAGGAACACATAATTAGGTCGCTTGCAAGCAAACCTACCTCACTCCAACGGAATCCTTCAACTAGCGAAGAAGAAACTAAACACATCTGCCACTGACATTTCTCATTTATAATCTTCTGCATAATCTCTTGCAAAACCAAACGCTATTGTTCCACGTTTTGGGCGATGATGCGTTTTTTTCGATTTTTATTCCTGCACCAGAACCATCAACCCCGAACGAAACCATTACTATCGGATTTCGTGATGAATGGTTTATGATTTTCATTCAAAATTACATCGCATGAGCCAGAAATGAAATGTCGGTGCGTGTGTTTGTATGAGTGTGTGTGTTTGTGTGTGCCCCTGCAACTCTATACCCGTTATCATTCCCCAGCAAATGAACCCCTTCGTTTTTTCCCTTGGAATCCCCCGAAACGGCAGACACGCGATATGAATCGTGCGGAATTTATTGAGCCATAAAATGCCACCCCTTTTCCACGGCAGTCGGTGTTTGATATTATTTTTCCTTTTGCACTCTGTATCCTTGTCTCCCTTCGAGAACTGTCGGTTGCCACTTGAAACGAAATGGACAAAGGGGTGTTTCGCTCTTGCTCTTCTTGCTGTTGTTATTGTTATTGAAAGGTGGTAAGAATTTTGCTGTTATTATTGGCGGCTGTGGCTGTCGTTGTCATCTTTTTTTTTTTTGCTTTCGTAGATCGATTTTTCTTTTTATGAGTTTTCTATGATAGCCAGCCGTCGTATCAATTTCCATTTTCAATCGCCAAAGCACAGCCATGAACTGGATCACAGGGATGCACAACACCAGTGAACAAGATATTATATTTATAAATTACATGAAATTTATATAAAACTGGATTTAATTGTAAAACGTATTCGTATAGTTTATTTATCCATTTTATACCGCAGGTAATGTGGTGCTAGAGGTGTCGATCTTACACACGACAGTACCGGTTTTTCTAATGAGCTTTAGTAAATATTCCCAAATTAAAATTAGTGACTAGTTTTCCTCATCAAACCCATGTTTGGCAAACCCTGACTCTATAGTTGTTACCAGAGGAGTGAAAAAAAACCAGGCTCCAGTCACCGCTTTGCATGGGGAGTGATATCTAGTAGCCTGTTATTACCTTTCCGCTTGCTTCGGTTTCGAAAAAGGATCGGTGTCTCTGTCCCCAAACAAAAGTTCGTGCCATTTTCATAACACCTTAGGGCATTCGACGATTCCGTCCTCTAAACGTGCGGGAATGTGTGCATTTCCCTTTTTTTTTCTTGCTACTTATTTCGTACAACATTTCCTTTCCACTGCCAGTTCCAAGACAACGCCCTGTGCAACAATGGTGTAATGCGAAAATTTATGCACATCTATTATGTGCAGATCCCCGTGAGCTAGAGGCACCTTTTCAGCCAACTAAAACCGGGCTGCAGCAGTGGCGATAGTGTCATTTGGTATAATTTTTTGGTAACTATCGACCCCGCCGAATGGGCTTTTGTGACAAAAATGGCACCACGAAACAGACAGCATTGTGTAACGTTTTTAAGAAGTAAAGTTTACTGTTGCGGAAGGATAGCTATAGTTTCTTAAGCGTACGGAGCCGACTGGAAATGAGCATCATAAATTAGGCGGACAGCTTCTTCCGGGCTTCCAACGACCAGGAAGTGGAGTTTTATTAGCATACCATACCACAATGCGAGCTTGCACAAATACTGGCCGTCTTTGTTTGCACGACGAGGGAAAAAGGCTGTGTGCGTTGATCTTCGGTCGTAATATCGGTGATTTAAGTACTATTCCTATATTACGCATTACGCATAAATCTTACATTTACGGTAGATCGGTCGTTATGGAATGGATGAGTAGGGTCGTTATTCATGGTTGATAAATCTGAAAACCTGTGAATATGTCGTTCATGTTTAATCCTTTCTTTTACGATTGCGGTGTATTTAGGTCACCGGAGAATCGAAATAATTCTGTGGTTGTTTTAACTCTGTTCATTTGGGTTTTAGAGTATTTTGTTTGTCTGTCATTTTATTGTAAGTTTTCGAGGTGCATAATTTCTGCGTATACAGCAACATATTGCTCGTTTGATCTTGTTAAGTGAATCTCGTCCATAAATGTATAGAATCTTTATTACTCAGTTCGTAATTTTAGGAATAGGAATGTTTGTACCATAAAGTGTACAACGCCTTCTCATTATGACATTATTCTCCTTTGTGATATTTCTAAACTATAGCCTTAGCAAAAATGAAGAAACATTACGTCAACGGTATGTTTAACATAATATTGTGGTAGTAAATTTATAAAAAAATAAAACAAACATGCTGGTGGCATGTTAGTGTGCGTTCTTTCCTTTCTTCAGTTGGTTTCATTCATCCCACATTGCGTACTGTGCAATAATGTTATTCCAACAGCCATATATTTGATCATTTAAGTTCCTTGCCGTTCCTCCGACCCGGCATAATTATTAGAGTATAATTATCTCAGATAGTAATCGGAAATAATTTTAAAGTATTCATTAGTAGTCGAGTAAGAAAATTATTCTGCGGAAACAATCCTGAATGCCCGTTGCTATTAATGTATTCGATGGTTTTTAGCATAATATCGTCCAGACGTCACTGTTCGATGGTAAGCAGAATTCATGCTTGAAGCCCGATTGGAAAACTTTCTAACGATGCCATTATTACTGGGATTATTGGCATACATATTTCGAAAACGACTTTGGCTCGTTCGTTGCGACCTTACCGCTTCCAATGCTGAGTAGCATAGTTGACGGATGGAACGCTGAAGACGTTGCATAAATAAATTCCAACCGGATCGGGCAACCGAGAAGCGGTGTGAGCGATTAGAATGTTTACCAACTTTTTTCTACTCCATTTCCTCCTCCACCACCACCGCCACGACAACGCGATTTGTCACAGTGAATAGGTTTTGCAACGGGTAAGATAAATTATTCGCAGGGCAAACATTTTACACGCAAGGCACACTTCCACAAAAAATATGGATGGGAAATGCGTCCGTTGAACGAGGGGGTTCGGAAATGAGCATACACCCAATGGCGAATGAATGGGAAGTGGTTATGTAGGGGAGAATAATGCGAAAATAATGTATGCTCATTTGTGCTGTGTCTGGCTTTGCATAGTGAGGAATTTTGGAGGCAGGGATGGGGTGTGACGCAATGGGTTTCTTGTTTTCCTCCCACCCAGGGAACGAAACGGATAACGTTCAAATCGTTTCCGGAGGTGAAGATTAGCTCGAATAGACTTTTTAATGCAGAGATTTATTAATTGTTCAATGCATTAACTCTTTGCATGTGCAACGAGATATGAATCTCAAATCTAAGTTTTAAATATTGCTTTCAATAATAATATAAAAGTTAAAGGTTTTCGATTAAGTTTATAAAAAGTTTCCCATACGTTTTTATCATTTTTTAAATCAAATTAAAAGTATCCGTTATTTGCAACATAGCGCAACAGGTTCAAATAACATCTCACATACTGTAAAACGATATAATGAAATTAAATACGAATGATTTACAATAGATACATTACCATTTCTTTTTTATATCCATTAACTCATTTTGGCAACACGAAAAAGGGCTTTTATGTTTCCAAACGGCACCAAAAGTAACAAAAAATATACTGAAAGCTTTGTATTCCTTAATTGATAAGATATCTGATCATTATTTAAAACAAATTTTAATTTCATGGCTATTAAATGGATTAATATTGTCGTTCAAATGGTCTCTTACATATAACATTTGTAATATTTTAGTTTAACCTTATTTGTTGAATCTTTCCGTGATATTGGCTTACTTCAGGTTGAAAGAATGTTGCCAAACATTGCAGTACTGGTATGTTTAGTAAAATAGTGATTTCCGTATTGTTGCAAAACTTGATAATTAAGTAAAAATTATCTAAATATATGAGCGAAATTTCGCCTTTGCGTTCGACGAAGATTGAACAAAATTTAACTTCAAAAATTGAAAAAAAAAGTCAAAGGAAGAAGGAACATCAGTTCCATTCGCCTGGCTCAGGTATACGATATTTACTGAACGGATCAAAATCCGCTGCGATGCCGGGCTAAACATCAGCGCACAGAAAACACTTTCGTTACAATTTAATTACCGTCCCAACGTGTCCCATTTTCGCACTGTAAAAAAACAACAAGTACGGACTCGGTGGGCAATTGCGCAATAAAACAAACTGGAGAATGCGATTGCAGGCGTTTGAGCAACCCCATTTGGTACGCGATAATTGATTGATTGAATGTTCGAAGAGTGCAACAGACAGAAACGCGGTAAAACGGTATGACATGGTATACGGACGAATCAGTGCACGCACAATGCAGGTGCTTGTGCATGGGAGCAAGGAAGGATGGAGGAGCAGAAAAAAGGCATATAAATATATTACAGAATATTTCAGCGCGATGATAAATGCATCAGAAGTGGTGGGGGTTGCTTTATTTATGGGTGTTTACATTCCCACCCGGCAACTGCGGGGTGTGATGTGACCGTCGCAAGAGCAATGTACCGAAGATGGGACAAGCAGTGTATTCAAGGTGGTGAGGGTGTATTCAGCACGCTCCCCCCAACAACTCTCTCGCCTTGTGTTGCTGATTCCCAGCTCTAAAAGCGTTCGGCCGCATCTGGGTCAATCTGAAAAGCAACCCTTTTTTCACGAATTCTAATGAAAAGAATCAAAACCTCAAAGCAACCGGCAGACACTTTCGAAATGCGGTACTGCTGTACGGGTAGGCGAATGGAGATGGGAATTAAATTGCCATTGACACGTTCGGTGGTTGTGAATAAATTACTGGCACATGTCAGGCAGTTTCCTTCTGGTTTGCACTTCCCTCGCTTCCCCTTCCTGTGCTGGATAAAGTACCGCGAGCGTACCAGCTCTGCTATAATGAAACCATTTTTGTGCTTCAAACACAATGCAAATGTGCGTGTTCACGTAGTTCTCCCACTCGATGAGGGAAACGGCGGTGGCGTAATGCATATTCTGGCCGTTCAATGTTCATTCCAAAAAGTGCTACGAGTTGAACGATGTGCTTATTTGCATTGATGGTTTTTAAAAATTTAACATGTCACCCTGAAACGAAAACGTGCTTCCCTCTCAACATTCAACGAACAAAGCAGAAGAAATAGTTTTTGTTTTGGTAAATGTGATGTGAAATTTACGAGCAAATCGTTTGCTGCGTTTTATTTTGTCGTCAAAATAAGGTGATAAATGAATGGATTCGAAATTTGCAGATTTTCTACAATTTTTGGGATCTTTTCTTTTGAATATTTTTCCAGGCCGCAATAACAAATATTTATGATTTTTTTTATCGTCATACTTTAGATACTTTAGATTTCGCCAAAACAGTTTTCATACACTAACATTAATGTAAGCTCATACAGTTATTGAAAAAAACGAATTCTTCGAAAGAAAAGATTTGTTTTCGAAGATTTCGGGCAGTTTTTAAGTTCATCTGATTTGTAAATAACTAAGAACCTCTAAGTGTATAAATAAATGTACTTTGTTCCATCTCAATAAGTAATAAGCTTAGATAAATCTCACGTAACATAACTTACATGTTTGAAACTGTTATTTAATCACTTAACATTTATAGAGAATAACTTTAAATAGTAGGAGCACTAGAAGAATTATTTAATGTTTAAAATTTATGAAAAATACTGTTAACTTTAAATTATTATTCAGACGGATTAAAATATTTTAATACTCGAAAGTAGAGAAAAGAGAATGAACACTTTTATAGTTTAACGACCATCAATCCCTCTTCACTTATAAGGACGAACGACGTCTCGCTTATAATAGCTTGCAGCCGCCGTAAGTTGTAGCCATGCCCGGTGGGGGATATGGGACGTTTTAAATGCCGTCGCAAGTGATCGTAACATGTAAATGGAGCATGAAATGTAAAATAATTTGCTAAACAAATTACTCACCGTCAGCTGCGCACATTCGCTCCACTGCGTCCAGTGTGCTGTTTTCAAGTGTGTGTGTATGTTACCAGATAATAATGTCCACTGTGTTATTCACTCTGCTGTGTTCGCCATCGCTATAAGTTGTCGATCGTAGGTAATGCATAGGCCGGCGACTTTATGTGACACCGGACCCGTGATACATGAAATCATAAAGTGTATCGACATTTTACACTTAATCGGAAGCTTCACACGTACTTTACGTTTGCAGATTGACGCATTTCTATTATGCTTCGTATCTGTATAATTATAATGATAGGATTCACATTTGCATTAAACAGATTTGGCATGAAACAATGAAAATGAGAATAGAGAATAGAGTAGCATTTCAAATTGTACAAAACACTAAATTGACAGGAAATTACATTTCAATACAGTTTGCGATAGATGCATCTAGATTTAGATATGTCTGGTACAACTATGAGGTATAAAAGGTATAAAAGATAGCGCAATTAACTCGCTTTCCGCTCTTTTCTAATGAAGACCGCACACAACACACCGAAGAACAACGTAAAAGATAGAAAATTGTCATCAAATATCATCTATCTAATAAATCTACCTAAACAAAAAAGAAAACATTATTATTTTATCAGTGGCTTTATCTCAATTTTTACTAACATTTACATAACTGCAGTATTCATTTATGGTTGCTTAAGATTTTGAAAATATTAATTATTGAGTAAAGATTTACGTTTTCTACACTGCCTTGCCCATCCGTTTCGTTTGTTTGTTATGTTTTGCTGTTCAGATACTTTAATTCCCTGGAAAGGGAATCTCTTCGTGCATTGCTCATTCGAACAATTTAACGTCAGCTTTATCGAATAAAATCGGCAATAATCATATAATACTATCTTACGATATAGCTAATATATCATTATCATTCCTTTACAAATCCGTAGTACCATCGACGTGATGGGAAGGTACGCTGGTTAATAGTTCAACAGAGAGAAAAATAGGGTCGACATTGCCTGTGCTTCAAGCAATTGAATCTTTTATCATTTTCACTGTCACAAGTTTAAAATTCGGCCCAGAACGCCCGAACGCTCGCTTCCTTCGACAGTGTACATTTATGAGTTATTTGTTGCTCAATGTTGTGTTTACTACCGACTTTTCTAACAAGCTATGGTCACAAACATGGACGATCTAATTTGTTTCCCTCTCGGTTAGGCGTTCACTAAGATCTGGAGTTAAAAATATGTGCTAGAAATCGGACAATCCGGTGTTCGGTCAAAGAGGTAAATTCTTCTTAAATGTATCGAAAATTGTTGGAAATTCTTCAATAGTCTCTCGTTTGCGATATAAAAATATTTGTAACAAATAAAATCACTTTGCTGTTGTATTCGGTGATTTCCACTACATTCTACTATCATACGTTTACACCATTTGCATCAGGTTTATTAGGTTGTTTTCATCCATTCGCGATCCCGTATTTGAAACAGTGCATTGACTCAGCAATAGCAGTCACTAATCGAATCTAAAACCATTCGTTTGTGTTTCGCAAACGAAATAAAACCACACTTTCGTGCATACGTAAAAAAACCGTGGACCCGTTTGTTAGTTGGTGTATGTGTGTGAGCGTGTGTGTTTGCAAAAGAGAACTAATACTATTATAGGTATTTCGAATTTCGCAGCTATACGGAGATACGTCTTGCAAATTTTACCGTAAATGTTAACAATAATGCGCATCACTATTTTTATGATCTGTTAGTTGTATTGTTTGTGTTTTGTCGTTTCGTTCTATATCATGCTACTTGATGCTACTCTCTTGCATACACACACACACACATTATCACGTAGGAGAAGGCTACACGAATGGGTGCGTTAGTTGAACTAATTAAATTGACCTTTCCATGTTTCTGTGAGCGACTTTAGGTGCGTGCATATAATACGAGCACAACGCGTTCTATCTATCCTACAAGATGCTCACGGGTTTTCAGGGAGGGAACTGTGGAGAGGACATCACCTCTGTTGGATAATGTTTTGAAAACCGTCATCTATTCGAACATTATTACCATCGTACATTTAGTTTTACCTAGAAAGGGTAATTTAACTTGTAATAGTTCCTGTTCATTGACTTTTTTCTTCTGCTTTCAGATAAATATAACTTTTTTATCGCTGACTATGGTTTGCCTTGATTAAAGGTATACATATAGATATGTATGTAATGTATACAAAACAAAAACAATTTCCTAAGATTCTTAAAATGTTTCTGTTTAGTTTTTCATCTTGGTCCATTGGGTACAAGTATCAATCGTAACGATCATCTCTATGCTGATCTTATTGTTATAGTCCTCAACGTATAATTGCTTGTGAAATGTAGAGGGGTTTCGGTTGCGAAACGTTGTATACAAGCTCAATTAATCGATCTATGCGGTTTATCTTCTTTTTTTCCTGTATATTTTTGTCATTACTGCTGCGCAAACACTTGCTTGAAGATTTGATCTATCTACGATAATGCGCTTCGCGTTTAGCAAAAACACACATTTATAGTTCGAAAATGCAAAAATAAAATACAGAAGAATTCAATTTGCAAGCAACAAAACATAATCCAATAAAGTAGGAAGCATAACTAACTTTCGACCATTGTCTTTCGTACGATCTATTTCGACGTACAGACATCTGCTCCCAATAGTACAAACATATACTCGCGATCATTTCGCGTTCGTACAAAATGCAAACAATCACGTAAAACCCCTACTATACTAGGGGATTATAACATGCACAAACAAAAATCTCTCGTAAAGAAGAAACCCTAATACACTTTCCCTCTCTCGCTCTCTGTATCTAGTACACATACTGCACACTACTGCCTGCCTTTAGTGTACTGCATCGATATCGCGTTGAGCGCGCGATATTTTAAGCTTATCTTTCGGCGTGTTATTTTCGCCCGATTCTAGCGCAAACATTTTCATCTTTTCTTTGAAGGACAGCTTCTCCGGTACGGCTTCGGATTTTTGTTTCTGTTGCTGTTCCGCCAACCGACGCGTGCGGGGATCACTGTGAAGAGAACACATGCAGCATTAGGATGAAGGCTTTACTATAGTGTCATCGTTGATGTTGAAAATGCAATTTCATATCATACTTACCGATAAACTTCCTGTGCACCAATCACACCCGGCGTGGCCTGTATCTGCATGTTCCAGTTCTCACCATCAGGCGTCGTTGGTGTGTGCAGCATCGCCGGCATTGTTTCATCAATGAATCGCTGTGGAAAAGCCGAACGGATGTGAACTTTTGCTCCAAAAGCTTCCAAGTCAAACTTGATACAGTGGCGCCACCGATCGGGCGCACACCTAAGCATAACGTGCCCGAAAGGAAAACGAAAGCTTCATCTACTTACGTCAGGATCAGGTCGTTCCAGGATGGTTCCTAACTCTCCGCTTCCACCTGTCGTTTCGTTGCCAATGCTGCCTCCGATTAGATGTCCTGCTTGTGTGTAACCAGCAGGACCAGCAGTCATTATTGAGTTGTTGTTGTTGCCAGCATCATCATCGTGGAACGATACTCGTTTGTTGTCCTTGAAGCTGTTTGGCAGCAACGAGGAACTTCCCGCGTTAATGGGGTTGTTCGTAACGGCCATCGGTGTCGTTGAAGTGTTAAGTTGATTGTTGTTGGGAGCTGTCATAAGCAGATTGTTATTGCTATACCGTCCAGCCGTGGCATTATTGTTAACAACATTTTGTTGTTGCTGCTGTTGCAGCTGTTGCTGTTCCAATGCAGGACTGCTGGTGTTTGGTGGTGGTCCACCGAAAGATAATTTAGATGGGCCACCGGTACTCGTGCGCAGTTTTTGCTGCTGCTGCGACATGATCACATAGGAGCTGTTTCGTTCCGGTGGCGGTGGTGGTGGTACACCACCATTTCCATTATTTGCATCAATGCCAATCATGTACGGTGCTGCTCCACCGTTCATCATCATGTGCTGCTGCTGCTGCTGCTGCTGTTGTTCGTGTCCCATCGTAAGACCGTACTCACTATTTTCCCGATCCTCTCCCATTGTTATTCCACCAACGTTGGACGACAGATTCAGCTGGTTCATATCATGAACCATCTGGGACATCATCTGGTTTGCGTTTGTATTGTTCGCTGTGATTTCGCTCAAGTTGAGCTGGGATCGGGCCGAGGGGTTGGTTCCGTCATGGGCGAAGCTTGCACTTTTCGCCGCACCCTTCGACGGGGACGACGGTGTACTGCTGTTTGTGTTGTGCTTCAGAATACTTTTCGGTTGTACCAGCTGAGGGCCATTACTTCCGCTACCCGTTTGTTGCTGCTGCTGTTGGAAATTTGCAATAGCGCTTGAAACCGACGGCGGCACATTCGATGAATGTTCGCTTGACGCAATGGAAAGTGTGTCAGCGGCCGGTATTTTGATATCAACCTGCTTCAACTTGGTCATCGGTGCGCTTAACGGACCAGCTGTATTGGGACCTGGCTGTCCAACTGAACTACCGTGCTCTTTTGCACTACCGTACGGCGGCATATCGTTGTCGTAATCCTGATCCTCTTCCATCGCGCGACGTTCGAAATCACGCTCCAGGATGAGTGTGCGAAGTTGTTCCTCATGTTTCGGTGTACGTTGCGGAAGTGACTGCAATTCCATGATCTGTTGATCTCGCCAGACACGTACGTGCTCGCGACGCAGCTCACTTTCCTTCTCTTTTTCCTCTCGCTCCCACGGACTGCTTCCGATAGGAGGTAATGTTTTGTTCTGCGATGGCATCGTTGGGTAAAAGCCTACTTTAGGTGGTTCGGCACTGCTGTAGGCGGCGTTGCTAGTCGATTGCGTTGGGCCACTCGCCCCGGGCTTGAACAACGGATGCGTAGAAGCGGGTGGTAGTGGTGGCTGATCATCCTGCGAGCGTAACGGTTTAGGAGCCGTGGACGGTGGCATCGTCCCCACACCTTGTCCCTGTTGCTGCTGAGGAGGCTTGTTTGTATTAGCGCTGTTGTACGAAACAGGTTGCTGTTGTTGTTGCTGGCGACGTTTGATGAGTTCATTCATCTCGGCCAGCTTTGCCTGTCCGCGCAGCAGTGACGAGTGATGTTGCGCAGCCAGCTGTTGTTGCCCATCGTGAGGATACATTTGAGGAGAAAGCATCGGACTACCATTCGCACTGCCGTGATAGTTGTAGCTTCCGGCTGGACTTCCTGGACCACCGGGGATAACGTTGACGTTTTGCATACTCTGGCTAGCAGAAATACCGCCGCCCGGGTTCGGATAACTAACGCCACCTCCACCGCCAGCCACCGAGTGTGCAATGTTAGGCATAGACGGAGCTACCATCATCTGGTTCATGCGAAGACTTTGCTGAGTCTGTACGTCGCGCATAAAACCATTTACGTTGCCAGAGTTGCCAGCGGCTCCACCAGGAGGAGGTACGGCTTGTTGCTTGCTACCCATTGATGCCGCCAGTCGATTGTTCAACGTGTTCATATTACCTTGCTGTTGCTGCTGTTGTTGCGATATGTTTGCTAGATTTCCGATATTACTATTATTAGGCTGCTGCTGGTTAGGCATCGTGTAAGACATGGTGTTTGGTGTTGTCAGTAACAAATTACTGGGGTTGATATTGTTACTGTTATTATTGCTATTAAAATAGGCAGACGCTGGACGGTTTAAAATTGGGTGCTGTTGGTGCTGCTGGGGTTGATGTTGGTGTTGGTGTTGCATCATTTGCTGCTGTTGATGATGAACGGTGCTAGAGGCTCCAGGGGAGTTAAGTGATGGTTGAAGGGGCATCGGAGGACTAAAAGTAAACGAAAACAACCCATTAGACATACATACTGCGATGAAACTAATCTCATCTAATGCATAAAGCAATGCAGCTTTTTATTGCAATGGACAGTCATTAATTAATCATTGGAAAATTGGAGTAATATGATCTTTACTGATTCACGGGGGTTTTAATATTCATGAATCTTTATAGTTTCTCAAAACGCTGAACATTCATTTAATATCAAATTTTAATCAATTTATACATATTATTGTACGTATACAGCTCTGGTACATACCGGTCGCCAAGGTTCGGGTGACTTTGATTCTGAGCTCGGTATACACTGAGGTTTTGGTAGAATCCTTGATCTTGACTGTTTCCCACAGACGTGATTGCTCCGGCACTTCCTCCTCCGACAAGGTTGTGTATGCTACGGGATTTATTAGCGGTAGAACCTGCAAGTAACACGAATTTAGAAGCAAGAAACAAAACACGTTTGAAGTCATCTTTTGGGTACCTACCTATATTGCCAACGTGGTGCAGTGCTGGCACGGACTTGCTGTTTAGTAGCTGTTGCCCAGCGGATGTGGACGGTACTGGTGGCTTGCTGATATCACCACTGCTAGTACCGACACGCGTCATATCCCGCTCGGACATTCTTCGACCACCTGAAGCGAAGGTAAGCAATATAACAACATTAACAAATCACTAAACCATTGTTGTGAATGTTTATGAAAACGAAATTGCAGAACAAAATTAATTAATACGTTGCCTTTAGTAAAACATGTGCAGTTAGAACGTTATTCCGGTACATATATGTGTTGAAACCAATAAGTGGAAATACTTGCTTATACAAATTTTTAAATGCAACTTACGTCATGCAACATACAGCACGGAATTACAATTGTATCTTAGTCAATTTTATCAATTATATTGGGAACAATTTACCATATATAAGAAAATATTCAAGCACAACTTTTCAACAGTTAATATGATTATGGTTACTACTACAAGTTCATTGTAAAAACTACTTTAATATAAATAAATATTTAGGAATAATATTCCATTCTTATTCCTAGATTGCATTGGATAGCCGATACGATGTCAAAGAACGGGTTCTTTGGAAATAAGGCATGAGAATAAAAGCAGCGCGGTGTTTGTTACGATAATTAAAAGTGAATCATAATATTGATTTAAGTATAATTGCCTAACTAAGCGATTGATCGATTGATTGAACAGCTGTGTGTTGCTAAGTCCCGTTCACGCGGATAGTTTCGAAACCAAACGTACGAAATGTACAGCTACGAGGCGAACAAATCACCCTAACTATGATGAATTTAATTAAAATTGTGTGTTTCATCGAAAGCAGTGTGTTTGTGATTGGCCGAAGGCAGCGCGAATAATTGAAGATACTTGTGTTCAAATTTACATTCCACTGGTCAACTCTCGTCTTCTTCGTTTAGGGGCGTTTTATCGTTGTCTGATGCGTCGTTCAGTTTGCTGTTGATTTGCTTCAGTAAACGCAGAATGTTGTGTTGTTTCTTCAGTTGACGTGGTGTTTGGCGTCCATTAGTGGCATGTAAGTCTGGACAGCTGGTACGATGTTCCGTCAACGGTGTGCTTGTTCCGTGCATGAAATCTAACGTCACCTTTCGGTTTTCGATATTTTTACAGCCCGGATTACACATCTTCACCTTTCGCAGGATGAACGCGGTTGGTAGTACACTCGGATTGAGCCCGTAGTTAGCCGCGTACAGATTGCTTATGACTGACGGCGTATCAGTACTCTTTTTGCGTTCGTCAGTTACTTTACCCGTATGAAGTAGTTCCAATGAACTTTGGTGGCTTTCATCACTATTACTTGCAGAGTAACTTGCTCTGTTTAAAGAGGTATCGTAGGATTGAGAGCGTTTCAGCGCACCCGTATGAGTGACTATATCGCCGTCGGAGCCAAAATCACTCCATAACTTTAATTGATTCATAACTTTCAGCTCCTCGTCTGTCGATAAACGATCTGTTGTGGGTATGTGTCTTTCGAGTCTTACAGGTGATTCGATGAAGTTTGGATTTTGTTGTTGGTGTTGCCTGAATGAACTAGGGCACCCATGTAATTTCGAATACTTTGTAACATTGTTATTAACATCTTTTAAGGAATTGTAAAACTTTGTTAAGGCCTTCACTTTTCCATATCCGATTTTTATCGCTTCATTCGGATGTGATGTGGTTCCATCGTCCAGATGTATGTGTCCAACAGTTGAAGCAGAATCATATTGATGTTGTAATGTACGGCATGGAATCTTGACTGAAATGGTGTTGATTTATGAGTACATTATATCAATGCGTAACGTAGGCATCAAGCCTTGTATTTCTTTGAACAAGGATTTGAAACAATATATTGGTGGAAAATAAGTCATTTGAACTTCAGAAAATACACTCATCACATATACACAGCTCAACACGCTTACACAAATAATCGCATTCAAACGAAGGACGTAGGTGAGGTGAGGTGATGGTAGTAACCATAATTGTGGGGAAAGGTATAGTTAATTGCAATACAGTAGACATTTACACAGGCAACAATTGAATTTGGTCCCTTGGGAGTATGTAATGGACGGTAATATAATTATGTGTACGGATTACCATTGTGACATTGAAATATAAGGGAAGGATGAAGTGTGTCTCCTCATCATATCGTTGAGGATGTTGATAACAACGTATTACCAACATTTAATGGAATTTCATTCTGCAATGGTCGACACATATTCTTAACGGATGTATGATTTTAGAGTTTGCTTACTTTGAAAGATGTTAAAATACATAGCATGCATAAATAAAATGTCAAACGAAGTTGAACGACGAAAAAAGTTACCGTAAAATAAAATATCGTAATCACTTACGTTCAAGGTAGCAAATAGGGAAGTAGCCCTTTGTTATAACTTTAAAAAGTAAAATATATATTCCTGTTAATTTATTTGCTATTTAAAAATTCCAAAGCATCCGGAATAAACTTGTAACAACATCAATGCATAATAAAACGTGAGTTGCAAAGAAATGAACAAAGTGGATGCATACAGAGAATGAGTAAACGCGTGCAGAATTGGTTGAACAAACAGTGTACTCGAACCATAAGAAAAGCCACCAATAAGCCAAAGTTGGTGACTCACTTACTGAGAAAAGAAGCTGTCACGACCGAGAATAAGTTTCCATCTGGCTGACCGTGTTGTGTTTGTGCGGATTGGAACGATTCTGTTTTGCCACGTACGTATGCATCGGTGCAAACAGACCTATCTTAATATAACTGAAGAAAAGTACAGTATAGTGACGAAAACAATATTCGCAGTATTTAGCGGACAAAATACCCTGTGAATTGAATTGAACTGAACAATAATCTATCTGATAAGGAGAGCGAGTGAGCGTATGAGATGTGGGTATTTATAGTAGAGTTTGAAGCCGCTCTATCGGTGTCCCCGAAAATTCGATCCTTCGACTTCTAACGGAGCATGTTTCGGAAGAAATGAACAAGCTGTCTCGCCGTACCTTTCGCACCACCTGGCCCCGGATGATGAAGATGATGATTGTGATGGTGTTGACGGTGATGAGAGTCGTCGTTGTCAGCGGTATCATTGTTACTATCCACTTTCGTACCGACCACAAATGCGGCATCGGCTTTGAGCAATTGAATGTTTCGCAATAGATTACAATGATCATTATCTACCAACTGGGTGGCACTCGGAGCGTTATTGCTATCGGTTGCTAAATGGGTTTCCATTTTGCCATCTACCATCGTCGTTGTTCCACATTTCCGCGTGCCCTGGTGCGTAATACCTTCGGGACACACGATGCCACTAGTTTCATCACTATCTAATTTCACGATTCTTTGTCGCCTATCGGTGGCGATATTGCTGCAATAGTAGTTATTGTTGACATTGACATTCGCCGTTCCACTGAAGTGGCGTACGACATAATCCCTAATTGTGTCAATTGGTCGTTCCTGCATTCTAGGCTCTCCCGCTCCGGCGACCATCGTTATCGATTTTGAAGCACCGCCTTCGCTGATTTGCCCATTATTGTTACTCTCGATTTCAGTAGCACCGATACCTTTAATGCTAGCATTTACATGGCCATGGATGGTCGAGTAAAATGACTCTTTTGTGGGAATTTCGGTACGGTCTGCAAGAGATAGTCCACTATTGTCTAGGAGAATTTGGTTGTTGTTCAAGCGATTTGATACCCTTGAGGATAATGGCACAGCGCTTGCAGAGAACTCATCACTATCAACGTCAGCTGCAACGCAGTCGGCATTACTATATCCATTATATTGCTTCACTTTGGTTCGGTTGTTGCCTTCCTCATCATCATCGTAAGCGTGGTGTTCGTTAATTATGTCGAAACTAACCGTTTTACGACACGATGCGTTGCTGCCCCGCCGGCTTGCTGTGTTGATCATAATACTGGGCAGATTTCCACCGACGTTTGAGGTGCTAGTGGTGGTGATATTGCTGTTGATACTATGGCCATGAGCTGTTGTCGTGGTAACCGTTGCCGTAGGTGGATTAACCACAACCATAGCGGCTGTTTGGGTAGAAACGTTTGTAACACCGTTGTGTTCACTAGTTGTCCCGCGGCTCCTAGAGCCTGGCGCATCCTCTTCGTCCGCGTCGTCTTCGTCGATGAAGGGTATGTCGTCGAGATTAACGTCCGCTACGAACGATAGATTCGACTCCGTCGACGGCGCTTCGATGCGAATCTCAAAAACGCACGATGGACGCCGTTGCTCTTGAACCGGTGTTTCCGGCTCGGCTGTTTCTTCGATTTTTATCATCTCTCTGCTACTGTGGCTATTGCTTCGTGAGTCGAAATCTTCGACATAAATCGACGGTGGCGTATCGTACCGTACCGGCTTCACGGCGGCACCGAAGCGACCAATACTATTCAGACTATTGCTTCTACTACGTTGCTGGTTATAGTAGATACTGTTGAGACTATTGCTCGAACGGCAATCACGGTAGCGCGGATCGAAGTGGATCTGCTGTAATTGATCATTCGACAGAATGTCCTCATGCGATAGCGATAAACTGTAGCGGCGCTGGCTAATATCTGGATTGGACATACGACGATATGCGGCGTCGTGTTGCGTTAGATATGGTGTTGAGTAGGTATGATTCATCATCACAGAAGAAACGGGCCGGCACAGTGAACCACGCCGCGACTGACGACTTCCGCCTCCGGATCCGTAAAAATTGAGGCTTTCATTCGACCGACCGAAATGATAGCGATGGTTGCCATCGTTATCGTATACATTACAGCTGAATTCGTTTTCCATCTCTACTCGTAGGTAACACACCGAACAACGAAAAAAAACATAATTGGAACATAAAACGACAATATTCGGTTGTACCATTTGCATTTGGAATTAATATTGGATTAATATTGTTAGTAGCATACGTGGTGAGTATGTATCCGTACCAATATTCCAGAGCAGCAACAAAGAAAGTAGAGGAAACAGGAAAATTGGATTCGAGCGATAAGAGAGCATACTTGATTGTGTTTAAAACTTATTTGTTCTACACCATTGTACCACCGTGCACTTCTCGATGAATACTTGTGGCACAATGTTGCATAGATAAAATTTTGGCAACTGTACACCTACCTCGTTGGATGACGGGACTTGGCTGCTGGAGAAGTGTTGCTAACCCATGATAGATGGCACCTTGCTTGGCTACTTTCAGCGTAACGATTGGTCCGGTACGCACCAAATGATCGGCCGCGCGCTCCTGGGTAATACCGATCAAGCTTTGACCATCGACCTCCAGCAGTTGGTCACCCGCCTGGAGACGACCATCTAAATCGGCTGCACCACCACCTACCACAGACTTGATGTAGATCCCGAGTCGCTCCTGCCCGGCGCCCTTCGCCGCAACAATCGATAACCCCATTCCGTTGGCATTTTTGTGGAGTTTAATAATCTGTACTTCCGGCTGCGGCAACTTGCTGGACATTACGCTCGGTGAACGGCCTTGATTGAACTGATGCATGTACACCGTCCATAAGCCGATGCTGGTCGGCTGTGACGCTAGTCGGCACCAGCCAGCCATCTGGAACGGGTTCAGAAAATCCACCAATCCAGCTGGAATACCGCGAACCACGTCACAGCTAAAACCATCGTCAGGGAGAAGGAGGGCAAGGGGTAGCTCCGGTGACTCCTCCAATCGAATCTCGCGGCCATCAGCACGGCTCAGCTCATCGGCAACCGATTCGGCCATTCGGACGGCCGTGTCGATTAGGTTACGTGGTATCGTTTCCTGCGATAGAAGGGCTGCCATCTGAAGTGAATTCAATCGAAAGCACGAACACGCTAGCTGCTGCACATCCGATACGGAAGTTTTCGGTGCCTGCAGGAACTGGGCGCACTGATTGATTTTCGCTAGATGACAATCGGCCGCTAGCTCGAGTCCCTGCTTTTCTGCCCACAATTCCAGCAGCGAAAGACGCTCGCTTAAAGCTTTTCCCCATGCGCTGGTACACATGTGCGAAGTAGTGACAAACTAAGAAACAAATCAGGGGAGAACAATACGAAAATATCAGCATTATGTGTGCTAAACTAAAATCAACAAATATTCAACATAAATAACACTTTCTGTGAATTTTTGTTCTTACTTTATGAGTACATTTCTGAATATTAGAATTTTGAATATATTCTATATGGTTGATGTTTCCATTCTTTTATTACTTGATGAATGCAAGATTACGGAAGATGTTTAACGCATTTTACCTTGTTGAAACACACCACGTTGATGTAGTGAAACAGCTGCGAGAATAGTTGGATGGTGAGAGCAGCATTGACACGACACCGCCGCAGTAGGGCCATTGCTGAACCGAGCACGGACAACACTAATCCAGCGGCAGAATCGTGATCGATGTTCTCTGACAGGAACTGATTCAGCGTCTGCGACAGCTCAACGTGGAAGATAGATACCAGATTTCGGAACGCTGTTTGTACGCTCTCCGCCAGCACTTCTTGCGCCTGCACACTGAATGCCGAAATGTGCCGATCGGATTTGAGAAAGTGAAGAAACTCGGAACTGTTCGCCATCCAGAAAGACAGAATTTTGGCATCAGTGTACTGCTCCTGCACTACATTCTGGATTAGGTTGGCAACGTGATGCAAAAAAACGGTCAACTTGTGTGCCCGTTCTGTCGGCTGCAGATCAGGACGGTAGTGCGTCGAGGCACGGTACCTCGCACACAGATAGAGCGTGTACACGGGTGCCAGCTTGAAGTTGGGAGAGTTCACGTCCAGCTCACTGATAACGGACTGCAAAAATGGTTCCTGGTTTTGCTCCGGAAATTCCAGCACTGCCGGAAGAATCGGTTCCTGGCCGCCGGGTTCGCCCGCAATTGACGTTGCCGCAAGCGATGGCAGTAATTTCGGGAATGTGTTCGTCCTGCCAAAAAATGAAACGAAATGTGAGTTTGGAACACACATTCTTCGAGTTAGTGGAATGCACGACGAAAGGTAGCACAACACAAACAAGTAAATTGCATGCAAAAAACAGTCTGCACAACACAGAAAACCTTTCAAAGTACATTGAGCGAGACGGGGAAAAGCGAAAGCATGAACACAACGTTTGGTTTGGTTTTGAGAGTACACGCGCTTGTAGATGTGTGCGAGTGTGGGATGATATTGTTACTGCTGTCCCGTAACATTCGACGAAAACCGCAAATATACAATACCTGTCGGTGGTAGATCCGATTGACTTAAAGCTGGAAATAGATTTCGTTTCATTTTCGCCCCCATTTCCAGCACCAAATGATCCTCCGCCGCTGGCGAGGTGCTGCTGCTCACTGTCATTGTGATCGTTCGTGCCTGGATGTCCTCCTTTGTAACTGGCTGTATCATCCGTGCCCATCGCATCCGGTCCATCCAGAGCAGTTACGAGCAGCCCGCTCGGTTGATGGTGGTGATGATGATGATGGGGGTGCATGTGCGTATGCGTTTGGTGTGATTGTTGCGAACTGGTGACCGTCGACTGCATATCGTATGATGAAGTTTTCGCGAACGCATTCGACTGTTGCAGTGATGGCCCATTTTCCGCGCTGGTCGATGCGACAGGGCCGTCGAGGAAACTACCACCTCCTGCACTGTTGTTTCCGACGGGCATCTTGGTGCCCATCTGAACCGAACTAATCGGACTGATGGGACGACTTTCCTCGTCGTTCCAGGAAGTCGGAGAAGTTGGCGATCGACTAGCGATAGGAATCCATTGATTCGGTATGGTGTGCAGAACATGGAAGTTCGCCGTGAACGAAAAAAATCGTCCAGCGTGATTGGTGCAATAGGCATTGTCAAAATGTTTCATGTGATGAATGTGTTTGTGTTTCGAACGCAATGCAGCAATTTGGGAGCAAAGCGTATAAGATCGCATGTAAAATACCAGCGTGACGACAACACAAATGATTTACATCGTAAGCAACACACCACAATTGCATTCAATTAGCATACAAATAAACGTTAATGGAACACATAGAACGAAAGAAAATAAAAATGAAAATCATTAGTAAGAGAAGCAAACAAAACCGGTAACTTGCTTGCGGCGGAGAAGATTATTAAAAAAAAAGTTTGAAATATGAGATTAACGTATGTTTACGTATTCTATATGCCATTATCAGCGATCGAGTGTACACGTGATAATTGTTATATCTGTATTTATTTTTCCGAATGAGATTTATTGGAATGCGGTAGTGCGTCATCCATGCTTAAATTACTTTTTAATTTTAAATATGTATTTTTTAAATAATTTGTCACAGCAGTCCAGCCCCAAAGAAAAATTATTGGGCAACTTTATAAACAAAATAATTTATGAAATCAAATGTAACATATTTTGTCAAACAGTAGCAAACAATATTTTTAAGGTATTTATGAATAAATGTAAAAAGTGTATTTAATGGACACAAGTGTAATGACACATACAAGAAAAATATACTATGTATATGTGTTGGGAAAGTATAACATTGTTTAATTAAAAGCAATATACTGTGCAAACGGTACGTAAAATTCCACACACGGACACAAATTGATGGATATTCTAAATGGAACGAAAGGAAAACAAGCCCCAACAACAGCATGGTCCAAATAAGCAAGCTAGTGACACTCTAAATTGGAGGATTTTACGACCGGTGGTGGCTTTACACTATGCGGCTAATTTGGGGCTTCTACCATGTCGAGGTTTACGTTCGCGCTTACCTTTCGTACAAACAGGCCGAATCCAGCTGGGATTGTGACAGTGCCAAATTGTATCGCCCATCCGATGGCGAATCGACAAACCGGTACGAAGCAACCCGACCAAACATGACCACGGAACCATTCTGTGAAAAGAGAAAAATGAGCATTATATATACACAATACACAACATGAGCAAAAAATGAAATTGTCCTGCACATTTTTTTGCCACAGCTGCATAACCCTCACATTATGATAGGTGGTTTATTCGTACCATAACATACAATATTTACACCCCAACCGAAGGAAGGGTTTGTAAGCGACGTTCCCAGAAAACATTATAAAAACAATAAAACCACAAATATTTCCTCCTGATGGGTTTGTGGAAGAAATGAGAACAGTGGCAGGAACATTTGTTTCCTTGAGAACGATAGTTATCGTCAACCTTGCGTGAATCAAAATTGAAAGTACTTTAGTTTTATGTTCCACCTTTTTTACGATTCTCAAACGGGTAGAAAGCGACGGAATAGAATCAAACTGGTAGGAAAAGCATTAAAAATACCTCATTATATAACATCCACACTTTCACAGTTCCTGGACTTCCTCCGAATAAACAACATCAAATCGCTAATCGTTAAAACATATTTCCCTTTTTCTTTTCCACCTAGCGCGAGGAATAAAATAATTTCAGTTGGTTCGAAACACCACTTCAAAACAATCAAAATTCAATTAGGGGTATTTCACCACTCGACCAATCTTTTCGGAATCTACGATACATTTTAGCATCAAATTGCGTCACTCGTAGATATCACTCGAAAGCTTGTAGTATGAATATTTTTTTCCGCTGTGTTTTACATTAATTTTACTGTCTCTAAATACAGCTGTGATACTTTCCCACTTAAATATTTGCTAAGCTTTTCATGCTCGCGTACCACGCCGAATGGAAATGATCCATTTGTGTCAAGAACTTTGCAGCGCGGTAACGCTCTGACACGTTGGATTTTTAATTAAGATCCTAGGTGACGTTCGTCAAGCGTTGTTTGGAACGTTAGCAGCGAAACAGTTTTTGCTTCATCCCATGACCACCCTCAAACATACCGACCACCGTCGAAATGGTAACAAGAAGATTCCATCAGCTTAATTTTAATCCTTTTCCGTTTCGGGTGCTTGGGGGGAGGAAGGAGGGTACGGTGTTATAGTTGCGTGGATTTGCCTTTCCTAAAAAAAACTTCTTTCAAGGCACGACAGATAAATGTTCAGTGTAGGAAAGACTGCAGTAGCAAATTGCAAACTATTAATCATCATCAGTCCAGGTGCTGTGTACCATCGACCGCACGATACTTAGACGTTACAACATCGAAATGGGAGATTCACAATTCGCACACCACCGGCAACACAAGGTTTGTCTACCCCAAAACAGCTGAATCCTTTGTCCGAGTAACTGAGAATTGTCCACAGCACTTCGTTCAGGGACTAATCGAAAGAAACGAGAGCAATAAAACGAAAGAAACAAACGCAGAACGTCACTAACTGGATGTTCTTATCAAATTGGTTTATTTCACTCGACTGAGCATCATGGAATGATTTAGGCCCAGTTAGTTCAACCGAAAGGACCTTGCGACATTTAACCTTCTTTTTATCGACTAAAGCTGCTTCCAGAACATCCCTCCAGTTTGGAAGACGAGCGGAAGAAAAAAATTAATAAGAAAGTACGAGTACCCCTTTTTGGGACGCACCGTAGAAAAACCGTTTTGAAAACATTTCAACTCGCAATTTACTCACAGATTTACGCGAGGCGAGTAGTAGACTTGAAAAGGGAATTGGGAAACGAAAAAGGGAAAGCTTTACTAATTTAGTATGACCGCAATTTTATGGGGCAACTTGCAACCTTTTCTAGCCGGATGATTGCAGTCAGTCAGCTGTGATTTCCATGTTTTTTGTTCTGATTCCCGCTGTTACTGCTTTTACTACTGGTGTTCTGGCTTCTTTCGGGTTTGCGGTTCTCCACTTGATTATGGTCGACAGAGTTGAACGACATTAGTACAATGATTGCTCTCACCATAATGATGTTTTAAGGAAAGTTCCATATTCGTTCGAGTTCGCGTTTATTTAATGAAAAACCTTCCAAGATGGGCAGTGTTACCGGAGCTCAAGATAAAACAGTAAATCTGTTTTTTACTGAAATAGATAACCAAACAGAATGTCTTGTTCGGTTTTGCTATATGAAAACGTATGAAAACGTGTATGAAAACGAACAAACACAAACGTCGACAATTCGATTTGCCAGCACAATAAATGTGATAAGTTAATGTTAATAAATAAATGAAATAAGCCCCTGGTCATACCTGGGTAGTGCGTTTTCCATAATGTCTGTTTAATGTGTGTTTTAATATACCTTTAAAAAATTTCCAAAACTTTGTTAAACATAAATATGCAAATAACTATACATATTACTTAAAAAATAATAAACAAAATCAGTTTTATTAGATGCAAGCTATTGGTTAGTCCATTTTATCTCATATGGCTTCCAACTATTCCTAAAATACGTATTATTTTAGTGTAGTGCTGGAAACACTAGAAACTGTGAATCCATATTGCCCCTTGAACTAATATAGACAGTCGAATGCCATCCGACGTGAAAATCTGACGTGAAAAAAACAAACCTAAAGTGGTAGAGATGTGGAAGAAAATATCAGGAAACCATACGATAAACTCTGCTCTCCCTGCATTTTGGGTGGCACATCCCATTGCCACATTTTGTCTTTCAATTCATGGTTGTTTAAAAATAGTGCATCGAAATCTATATCACACCAGCTGCTGCGCTGGGTGCACGCTACTAGCAGAGGATGTGCTAGCGAAATGTGCAAAGAAATTAGGTCAATGTTTCCTATTTCTGTATCAAAGCGTTACTCCCGCAACTTCAGGGCGTAACGAAGGGTACGTAGAAATTTAATCATCAATAACATACCCAACACGGATTTGGGGTTTGTTTGAATAATATATAAAGATAGCATATAACTCAATCAAAACTGAAACCATGCATAGGGATTTTTTTTTCTGTAGCCCTCAACTTAGCATATTGAAGATGGTGTTTTTGTGTTAGAATGTATTCACCTTTGATCGCCCATGTCGTAATTTCGTATGCACTAGCACACACCGGTAGGGATCGAGAAACCTCGATTGAGTTTTGAGTAACACACCAACGGCAGCGAACCATCGTATTCTTCATTATTCGTTACCAAACACACCATAATCATCGATATAAATTATTATAACGCTGGTAGAAGATTACAATCAGTCCGTCTCCCTTCGACCGGTAGGGGATGGAAGATTCACCGTGAGAAGGAAAACCAACATCAACACACTGCCAGTTTGGATTGAATCAAGTTTTTTTTTCTCCTAGTTCGCACATCGTCTGGTAGATGCTTTCGAGTGATGGTAGCACCAGCCGTGGAATATTCAATCGGTTAAATCTTCCGGAGCTGCGAATCAGAATAAACCGAAGAAGGAGAAAGGTAATCCCTTTCAACAACCGTTCGTGGAACAACGGTTGCGAGACTGTTACCATTCGCGTAACGCGCTTTCTGCTGCAGAAACTTCAACATCTCCAAATGGTCCCACATGTTGTGGGATCCGCTTAAGCAATAGATAATCTTCCAACCAATCGAACAATTTCCAACAATCCAATCGTGCTGGAGCAGAACGGAGGCGGATAGGAAGCGTGAATATTTCGTATTTGATCACACTGCAGCCGTCGTTCACGGTTTGGTTTATAGATATCGAAAAGGTAGGATTAGTGAAAGAAACTGCCAGACTAATCTTCCTTCTAGTGCTCGACCATAACCTATCACTGAACAGAGCGAACGTTTTCCGTCGCGTGTTATGTTATGGAACGTAGGACGTATCCGGTTTTGGGTCCATCCATTTCATCAATGATTTATTCTTGTACCGATCTGCAGATCAACTGGCACAGAGTTGGGAGAAAAAGATACGATGTGAACGATTTTGTGCGATGATATTTCATGTAAATTATATCGTTTATGTGCATTCACGTGCGCGAAATTAGCTTGAACGACAGCTCATTCAAGCATAGGCATGTGGGCTAGATGTTTGAAAATTCTTGCTACTCAAAAAGTGTCTAAAGCTGGGAGGGTATGAAACCCATGAATAACTGTTCAACTGCTCTAAGAGAAATTATTGTATCTTCATAATTGAACTATAATAAATATAATGCTTCCTTTCTATCAAAAACAATTGCATTAAAATGGGTAGTTACCATAAAAGGCGAATTGTATAAAATTTTTACTCTATAAGAAACTATTAAAGATATGTGTAATATTTTCGTGACGCACAGGGAGCTTATTATGTTTGTAGAAATTCATTCAAAACCGTTTTTTCCCATTTAATTTTGAATGCATGATTTTGCGTATGTTTTCGTTAAATCGTTGGGCTCTATTATACATGTTTATACTCACGTGCAGTATCGTCGGCTGCTGAATATGGTGGCCGTTGACAAATGTCGTACCGTCGGCGTGCAGGGGTGTTACGGTGCAGACACCATCGTGCATCGATATAAGGCAGTGGCGTGCCTGTATGGAGGGACCGAACAGCTGCAGGGCATTGGTGTTGGCCGACCCGACCTCGATCGGTTCGCTACCCAACTTCACACGCCGTCCACCATCGCCGCTGTGCGTGATCTCGATCAGCATCGGACCTTCTCGGTCGCCACCGATGTTGTTACCACCATTAGATACGCCTAGCGGTTTCTTTTTTCGCCTTCGCGGCTGTGAATCCGCGGGTCGGCGGCGCACGTGAAACATGATCGAGCCTGTAACACAAAGAGAATACATAAATTTAAACCACAGATTTAAACCGCTACAGAACACGCTTGTTTACTTTATAGACTAATTAAAAATTTAGAGACATCTAACAAAATGAATGAAACACTATACAGCAAACTTACGTTATGTTAGTTTATTATGTTTAGGAAACCCACCTCGCCGACTCGAATCAATAAACTCACGCATCAACACGCCTTTGGCCATTTGGTAAATAAATTTAAAAGATAAATACAATTGAAAATCTGAAAACAACACGCACGCCCGTGATGATTACACCTAAATCCGCTGCATTGTTCTTCAACAGCCAGTGGCTATTTTGCCTGCGTTAGCTACGGGCAAAGTTCGTTCGAAGTTGAGATCATGTGCATGCATCACCAGCAAACCGTAACGACCTAAAACATCGAATAGCAAATTGCCCCGGAGTGTATGTGTGAACTTGCTCACGCACAAACGGTAAACACTCCCCTTTCAACCTAACGTCGGGTCACAGTCCCTTTCCCAAGGATAGGCCTTCCCATTTGCCTATGCTAATTACTACATATGTTCATAATTAAATACCCTCTTCATTTCCAGTGCTTCTAAACTGGCCGTGTCCTCCGAACCGATACTATGCCTATTTTATGGTAAATGGAAGCATAGTTACTGCAACTTCTGTTAGTGTACTTTTCGTCCCTTCATAAGCACAGTCTAACGTACATACACAGCAATGTAAACAACAAGTAAGATTGTCTTTTCAACAACAATAAATGCAGGGGAATACTTTTCGTCAAGGCTCAAATGGAAACGATAAATATTATGTACATTGTATGTATTAGAATAAAATAAGTAAACATGTGTTGTTGATATGCGTTCTATTAATTGAACACATGTAAACATAACTGAAACATGGCTAAATCAGAGCGATTAGGTATTCAATTTATACCACGATGTTTAAGCTTTGCTGAAAACTGTAGATCATTAACGGATTTCATTTTCCATACGTTGAACCGCACGAATCAATATTTTTGGGTTAAAAAAGAACAGATTACACTTAGATTAAATTTGGGTGATCGGAAACCCTCCTCCAAAAACCGGAAAATATCACATCACATAGGAAAACAACCAATTCTTAAAGAACACCGATAGGAAACCTTTCCACAAAACCTAAAATATAAAACCTCTTGAGTTCATGGTAAGTAAAGCAAAATAACATTGGCTGTCTATTCGATAATCCCATACGGACTCCATGCGGTGCAGGTCCGTTCCTTCGAACGGATGACACCATCTTAGAGCGCGAGAACGTGCGTGTGTGTAAATACAAACTGACGAACACGACCACACACCACCACCAGCGGAGTAGTGTCTCTACCCCATCATGTTTGTGTCACCCTTAAATCCTATAACATTTATTAAAAGCTTTCCGTACGACCATCGTCCGTGACCGATAACGGTAATCCGTGCTCGGAATCTTGGGCTCAATAGACGCCATAAGGCGTACGGCGAAAAGATCATGCTCTTCTTAACGTTATTGGGACATTTGGCCCGAAAAGCGTCTCGAGATGGAGAACGTAAAAACACATTACATTACACCGCAGGTTGTCTCGACCCGGGAGAAAAGGGAAACGAAAGATTAAGTTAGCTTTTTTTCAGTGCCCTGCGTGTGCTCTGTTTGGGTACAGGAAAACAAGAGGAGAAGCAGCATGGGATCTGCAAGGATGGTCGATACTGTTGGCGCCACCGAGGATGACCCTTAGCTATTATTTTCAGAGAAAATGTCGCGTGTTAGAGTGTTTGGATAAGTCCCGCTCGTATACACACTATCGGAAGCTCGACTTTACGATATTATTGTGATACACACAACAACAAAAACATAACCAACGTCAATCCTCTCGTGATTTTCGTTTCATGAAGGTCACCATGGGGTAGTTTGGGTATTTTAACCTATCGCCCAAACGTGTGCAGCAGTGTCTGCCTTTGTTCAATGTAAAAACATGCAATGCTGCTACCACCATCACAAACAGATAGGAGACGATGGTAAAACACAGGACAAAACAAAGAAACTTAATTGGCTAATGACGATGACCAGACCCGCTGATACACCCATACATGCCTAAGAAGGGAAGGTCAGTATCAGTAAGAAGTAAGCTATCCGTTGCTTTGAATTCGGCTGTTATGAATAAAGCTATAAACAAAATGGTTACCATTAATAAAACTGACACCGGCAGCGCCACTGGGATTCATAATTTGGATCTTGTGCCGTTCGAAGAAGGTTCCGATGCGAATCGAAACGCTTTGTTCCTTCTTCCCAACTATACGTGCCACCATTTGAAACAAACACACATACACACGTTGGGAAGGAAGCTGTTTGTTTATATGATTTGCACCCACATATGTAATACACCAGGCGTCTCCATCGCATCAAAATAAAGACGGAGAAACACCATGAAGAATGTGAATGATTGGAATTTTTCCGCCTAATAATCTTTGTTTACAGCGAGCATAATGGTATTCATTTAGAATTGGCCAATACGTGCAAATTTTGTATATCTATTCTACCACGGACGTCAGCGGCGTACCGTATCTAGCACGAAATGAGATACGAGTAACAACAAACGTGTGCAATCACTGACGTCATTTTGTGTGCGAACAACAGAAAGATGTTGACCGACGCCACAACCATAATGCAGCACCTGCTGGCGGAACTCCCGGTGCGCGCGCTAAAGAAGCCACAAGGGAAGGTAGAGCAAAAAAAAAAGAAAAAGAAAACCGAGCGTCGGTCTGAGTGAAGAAGAACTTTCTTCTTAACGCGAAATCCCCATAACAAGATCCCCAACACGTAAGACATCCGGGCGTAATTCTATCGTTCCTTCCACTCTCACACAGCGCTGTTTTGTTTTCCGTTGCGATCAATCTTTTCTTGGGTCGCTTCGCTTGCTGGAGCTCACTGCTTCCCGCTGCTGTCTTTTGCTTTGCGTGCTTATCTTCATCAATTAATCAAGTTCACTTAA
>JXWZ01007575.1:0-25962 GCA_000956215.1 Anopheles farauti No. 4 | reverse complement strand
AAGTCGGGCGCCGCTACCACTACACCACCCAATTTACGCCCCTATTTTTTTTATTATGTATACAAAAATTGCAAACAATTATGTGGTTTATCGTATATTAACATGAAGCCATGAAGTTAATACGCTGCAAATCGCTTTTAAAATGAAAATTTTTTGTTAATAGATGACAATTTGTCGTTCAACAAAAGCTGGTGCACTCGTAAAACATGGCATTGTCATATCTTATACGTAACTTTTCCTTTAAGTCTACCATCTTAAAATCTGCCTTGGTTTCTCATATAATTGTTCAGGATTTTCCTGATTTTTCGTGCGTGTATGAATTAATAAATGAATAAATTTTTCTGTGAACGGAGTTTTAATGGTTACTATTAGATTGAACTTCAATCCTGATGGTTTGGTAAGTCGTATGCAATAATAAACAAAAAAGTAAGAGTAGTTAAACTGTGTTGAAATGCGCGATTCAGTTCGCTGCAAGAATAACTCTTCGAAACGCTAGTGACCAATAAAGCATTCACCGTTTGTTTGGAAGTTATAATGCACGATATTATCTTTCATCTTTCATCGGCTACCCAGATCGACCTCCGACACGTGAGCTGCCCGTCTCGGAACGAAAATCCGCCGGTCGCCAATAGCGCACAATGTAGTGCACGATGCGATTGATTTAGCCATTAGGTCACCAAAGCGGAGCAAAGCGAACCGATTGCAGCTTAAATCAATATTTGTCCGTTGCGTTCTGCATCTAGCAGCTGGCGTAGGCGTAGAATTCGGCCCTGCTCGGTCTCGGCAGTGGTTTCACTTTTCTTTCTGCGCAAACCTCAACTGCATACACCGAGACGAGCTAAGCGAGTTCGGAACCGCTTGTAGCAATAAACAAACAGGGCGTCGATAGGTTGCGAACAGTACTATGCAACGATTTGCTTTGGCTGGGGAGTTTATTCGATGTTGTTTTTTATGTCCGAAAAGACCCATAGGTTGCCGAAGAATGCGGTATTTTCTGTTGCTCGGATGTACCACGTGTTGTACAGCAAGCTTTCTTGTGCGTTTGGCGTAGGTTGTTGTGAACTTAATTATATTTTATATTTTATAAACATTTTGTTATAAAAAGTACACAATCGTTTGCTTATCAGTACTTACAGATCAATGCTATAATTAGACTACACAGTATTTAAAAATCAATGGCAAGGAGTAACCATATACTGAATGTTTGAAGTGTAAATGAAGATTTTTAAAGCCAATTAGAAATGATAATAACAGGCAGTTGCAACGATACCACTAATTTAAGACACCACCTGATTTTGGATTACAGGAACGTTTTTATAATAAGTGCTTGTAATAATCAATTACGAAGCCAAAATTAACCATAAATCTAAGTAGATTTGCTGTAAATCCTGCTTGATAAATATACTTCTGCTTCTATCCATCAGCAATCATTATTTTTTGCGGAAAACAAGATTGCGGCTCAAGATCGTTCGAGCTGTCGTTCGCTCCATTCGCGCACCAAACAATTTTTCACTCTAACAAATCTGCCAATCTGGATAACACATATCACAAAGGAGAGAAAGAAAAGAAACACCACAACCACCGCCTGTGTAGGGTGCTGCTGAATCTGCACAAACGCGTGAGGCGCGGGGGTTGATTTACTCCCGGTTGTAAATATTCCTTTTTTGGAGTAAAGCCCTTCCCGTGCATTTTGGTCGGTTGCGAGCCCGTGCAGTGCGAGCAGACGACCGAACTAAATTACTATCATTAATTTTATCGTTCCGCGCATTGTGTCGTCGCCTCGGCGCATCGGCGCGACGCGAGTCGTTAACGCAACGATACGAACTTGCGGTTGCTGCATTTTCCAGCACCTTCCCTGGCACGATGCGGCCGTTGTTGGCGCAAATGTGGTCTGCGCAGACGCACCCTTAGACACATCGTGCACTTTCGGTGACGTAAACCGTGACTCATGCGGTTGGCAGATTTTACTTCCTTTTCCCACAAACCGAAAAACAAACAACAAAATATTGTGGTACCCCTGCTGCACGGTGCATTTTTTGTGAACCATTCTGGCGACGATGGGTTTGAAATTGTATTGAAACTGTCTGTTGAGCAGTAAACAAATGCATGAACGTCTTTGCCGAGAGCCCATTCTACATGCAGCCATGTCGATGATGTTGAGGAATGGAAGAGAAAGTAAACCGGTTGCTGGGTACAGGGCGGCACACACATCCAATACTCCATCGATGCAAGGGTGCAGCTCTTAAATGCTAATCCATACGGCGGGCTGGCGAATTAATTTTACGCTACATTTATATTTGCATAGAAAACAATCATTTGCGTGCTTCAACAATCATTTTTACGCTCGAATCAAATGTCAGCCTGCGATGGAGTGTTGATTATTGTCAGTGTCATACGAGGAATCGTGAACCATCAATTCTGCCATCGATAGCGCTAGAGAAACGTTAGAAAATACTCGCCGAGATAGCTTTATTCGACGTTAAAACATACGCTTTCAAACATCACAATAAAAATGTGATGAAGAATTTGTTTTACTTCCAACAACCCTTGAATCCCGCATAATCGAAAACTCTAGCAGGCATCTCCACTGATACTGACTGGTTTGCATAACACGGGATTGAATAATTAATTCTTATGTGCTAGTAAACAACACAAAGCAACACCAATAATGCTGATAACAATCTAATTGACCGAGGTCAATTGTGAACGCATTGAACCAATCAGCTGAGCGCTCCAAACTGCTCGTACTGACTGTGGCCTGTATTGTTGCTACTGCTGGAAAATTATTTTCCAACCGATTTTTCACGACCCGAAACACAAGAACACAAGGAGATTAAAGTAGCTTCCCTTCAAAATAGGCAAACCCACCTAAACCAATTGGCGGCATCGATTGTATCAATCTAATGACCACCCGTGTCAGTCTCACTTCTAGGGGGATCGATCGAAGCGCACAAGAGCCCCGGCCCTGGCCGCACCAATTCGAACGCACCGATCGAACCACTCGAGCATCGTTCGGGCGACAGACAACATCAACCCACCAACAGCAATAACAAAACAACAACAAAAAAAACCGCTTTGTGGGTCGGCATAAACGATCTCATGTTACTGGTGGCAAGATGCACGTTTTGTTCGCACTCACTCACTCGGCTCGTTTTCAAGCCGGTTTCAGTGTGGTTGGCCGAGGGCATCGGCATAGACCCTTCTTGACACACGCGGTGATGCTGCCGGCACCGGCTGATTTAGCATCGCACCAAAGCTAAAGCCCATCGATCCACCGTTTCACGGCTCAGACGATAATCTACTTTATCAGCGGTCCGAAACCAGAAAATTAATTGATTCTCACCGCTCGTGGAACACGAATTCTCGTGGAGGAGAACTCATGCCGACACGGTAAAAATGCTCGGGTCGACCGGGCTGGACTCATCTCGGCTGTCTTCAATCGATGAGCATGCATGCATTGAACAACACAAACACCCACATGTATACACTGACATCAAAACTGACACCTAACCTGAAGCACCTTTCTCCTGTCACCACCGGGCCTCCCTCCGCCTGCTGGATATGCATCAAAACACAAATCGCTGTGCATGGTTTCGTTCCGTCGAAGTGGAGAAATGGACGCAAGCAGTCAAACACCCACGCGCATGCATGCATGCTATGTATGGGAGGCATGGGAGGGCGTCCCTTCCAGCACTAATCCATCTTTAATAAAAAAAAAGTCCCATCCCATACAAGGAAAAGTTCATCTATCACCCTAAAGCCGCAGTAGCAGTAGCTGCAATTATTAAGAAAACAATCCAACAGTAACTGCTGCAGTAGGCGCTTCCGTGCTTATGTGTTCTCGAGTGCCATGATTAATGGTGTTTTTCGGGCCAGGGGAATGGGAACAATGTTGTCAAAGCGCTGTAAGAACAGTCGCACGCCTGCCATCATGAGTGTCAAGCGTTACTTGTGAAAGGATTTCCCAAGAGTTAAGCGTGTAATGAAGTGAAGTGTATTATGTAGTCAGCTTAAGCAGCAGAAAACTCATTTCGATAGCTGATATTATAATTTGAGAAGCAAAACTAACATCGTCGTATTTAGTGAAATTTTGGCCAAATCAGACTAAGTCGTCTTAAACCCTTAAGGGCAAGGGAAATAAAGGTCTTGTGAATGACAAGCTCCAACATGCAAATTACAAGCTACAGTGAACTGAATATGTGTTTGGAATAATAATAATCAATTTAATCCATTCTCAAAAAAGTTTTACAATTACACTAATTATTATGCATAGACGATGTTGATTCGAGAGGAAATGGGTTTTTACTAAAAAAAAAAATATCTTTCTTTAGTACATGTAAAAAGACAATGATTTTTGATTCATTCATTAAAGTAATGGAGATTAAGATTGAATTGAATAGACGACAGAAAATTCGGAGATTAAATCAAAGTCTATGAAAATGAAAGGAAGAAACCCCATCTATTTACTTCTGCATGACGCACACCGTACAAAAAAAAACATACACACACACGCTACACACAACTCCACTAATCTTTCGTTATGTGTGGTCCGCAGCCCCGCATACGCAAGGTAAACAAGTCGAATCTTATTTTGTCTGCACTGATCTCCTCGGTCGTAAATTCACGCGCAAAAGTCTATCATCGGTACGTAGCACCGCACTTCCGTACCGGTCTAGTTTTGTTTTACAAACAATGACGTGCAATATTTGATTTATTTTTGAAACTGTTCTACGAGATAATGTGAGATAATGTTAACCTAATTCGTGATTTAAAATAACATTTCCGATTTAAGCTATTAAACTAGGTCCTAGAGCGGCGGTTTCCTCCAGCAACCATTTACGATCTCTCCGATGGCATCAACAAGCGATACATCTTTTGAAGCAATTTGTACACCTACAGCAAGTCGGGCACGGAGAAAAAAAAACTGCTGTATAAAAAGGGGTGAGTCTGTTGAAAAAAAAACTCCCCCCGAGAAAACTAATCGCGCCTAATTATGTCGTCTAATTTATTGTTATTCTGTAAATAAATTAGAATCGCTACATGCACTAGCGCATCTGAGTGGCCTCCATTAGACGAGCTCTTTAAAACGCATTACTTTTCATCGTAGATTTGCTACAAACATCTTCAACCTCGCGGTAGTAATAAATTCGAATTAGAGAACCCGTAATCGAAACGGTCGCCGAATGAGTGATGCCCGCCGAGGCTCTCGATGGGGACACGGAAATGGATTCATAAATTTCCACTTCCTTTCCAACTGTTGCGATGTACAGTACGGTTGTCTATGTGTGTAGGCTGTGTGATGAGCCAACTAATCGTTTAAAAATATCTTTCACTCACTATCGTTCTCTCACTCTTGCCCACTCCTCCAACCCGCTATAGAAAATACTTCCCCTGTGGGTGGATATTGTCGGGCGTGAGAATGCATCACTGTTCCAATCTCGGCGACCGCGGCGTTAGTTGCCCCCAAACATCTTGAATTTATTTGCATACACATCAAACATTCACGCGGACCCGGTACATGATGCGCCTCAAGAAACGTGGTCCGAAATGTTTGCTACAAAGTAAACAATTTATCTCGTAAAACAAGCGCCGACTTGACGTGTACTCTTGCTTTCATTCTCTTTTCGAGATAACACAAGTGATTCACGAACAAATGGCTGCAACAATGAAAAAGTCATCTGCGATGGGGTGGGACGCCGTCGTACGTCCAGCAAGCGTCTGGTGAAGCCGAAATTTGCCCATAAAACTGGCCATTTCATCACGAAGCGTGGACTCGAACACAGAAACAGCCGGACGCAGCCGGGCTGAAAACTTGAACCCGACAAAAGCAGTCTAATCCGTCTAAACGGCTGGCAAATAAGACATAACGTTAAATGCAAAAGAAACCGACGAAATTGTTTCACTCAACCTCAGCCGCATCCCACCGGATACGACGCGGAGATTGTACGGAGGTTGTAATTTAAGAGTGATTATAAAAAAATTCATCATAATACATCCGTCCTACAAGCGATTTCGGTTGAATGTTCGTTAAAGACGTGTTATGCGGGCGAAGGGATCAAGGGAACGGAAGGTGCGTAATGCTGGTCGGGAGCGGTCTGGGGTGTGGGAAACCGGCAGTGGGCAAATTAGGAATAATTAGGCGAGAAATGAAAAAAAAACCCAAACTGAATAATTCATTAGCTGCCAACAATTAAAACCGCTCGACTTATATGCGAAATATTCGGCCAATGGATTAAACTTGCACGATGTCAGTAGGCTTTGATATCTCACTGGATGAAAACCGGAAATATATTTTTTATTTTTATCTAAGAGGAACAGATGACGACTTCACGCGCCTTAAAATCTATTGAAAGCCCCGAAGAGAAATGTTTACTTTGTATAAAAAGGATTTCATTGTCAGCGGAAAGATTATGACAGCTTGGTCAACCCGGTCAGGCTTCGGCAAACTTCGCTTCCAAAATGGTCACTAGCAAGGTGAGATCTATCCAAATCCTCCCACATGCAGCAAATGGCATCATCGCCATCGCTTCCAAATCCGTTCAACGGTGGGTGAAACATGAATCGAATTTCATTTCAAACGTTTCGCAAAATTTCTTTAGTACTTTAATATGTAAAACCAGCATGGTGACATCACGTCTGGTGTTAAAAATGTGAATTTATCGAACGAAATGCCATTCATTGTGAAATAATGTTGCATATGGCAGAAGAACGAGTTTGTTTTTATTTTTATAGCGGTTTAGAAGCAAACTTTCAAAAATATTTACTAAAACATATTTTTCCGGAACACTGGCGATGCTCGTACAAAGCACATCGTTCATCTGCTGCCTAGTCCATCGCTCTACATGTACGGTGCCGATGCCGGTGATGCCATCAGTCTCCCGTAAGCGGATCAACGTTGTTCCATAAATTATCAAAGTGTGAAAGATGTTAATTATTGCTGGTCCTTTTAAGCCTGCCGGCTCCCGTGTGGCTAACATTGTTCGCGGTATGCTTCTAATTTCACTAATCTCTGCTTTATGCTGCTGTTGCTGTTGTTGCTCTGTCGGCCACCTATTTTTGGAGAGAATGTAAACTAAATCTGCAACCACCCAAACACACCATCAACACACCAACCGCCAGCAAGCGTATAACGCTGTGCGAGGGTGATTCAACCTGGTGCCTGGTAGACAAAGCAATTACAAACTTATCTGGATGGGGTTTTATGGATGTTTAAATTCACCATCATTCTGCGTAAGATAAGATCTTCAATGCTAGCGTCGTGCATATGACCGCTGCAGAAAAGTGCATGTGTTTATCGCACTACTTGCATTCATCTAAAGACTTTACACAAAGCAAAAAGGCCAAAATAATTTTTGAACAGCAAAACAGCAACATCATAAATGTTTGTTTAATTTGGATTTTTATTAAATTATTTATTGTTTTTAACTTCATTTAAATGTTTTTAAATCCATTAAATTCTAACACATTTTTGTTTGAATTCTTACGCGATACGCAGCGCGATACGGAAAGCAGACTAAGTATGAACAAAATTAACACATTTTTCAATTCTACTTTCGTTTGTGGCGATGCAAATGATCCGTTGGGCCTGCGCTGTTGGATCGATGCCAATATTATCATTATGCCAGAAATCAACATACGACACCAAATGTTTTCTACCACATACTAATTTGTTTGGCATAGATTTCAATCCATTTGAAGAAGACACAATAACGTGTGCAATAAAAAAGAATGTTTTATTCGTTACTCATTGCATTGAATTTGTCAGAGCAGGAAGCATAAGTTACATCGCTTTATCACCGGGTCTTTTTGTTCAACCGATAAGATTCGTGTAAACAATAGCTATGCGTCTTAAGTGTTACTAATTGTTTTTCAGTTGTTCAGTGATGCAATTTTTCCAGTAACACTTTAAAATGCTGTCATCAAGTGGCTGGATTATTTGAGGATGACATAATTTGCAGTTTGCAAAACAATCGTGTTCAATGGAGTGAATCAGTTCAAAGCCGCCACATGAGCAGTTTTGGTCATACGAAGAAACCCGTGACATCAGTCATACTGCTGAAAAAATCCCGATAAGACACAATCATCTTTCAAGAAGGCGTGAAAAGCTACCACTTCTTTGGTGCGTAAAAATTGAACAAATTGATCGCAATCCAACTTCAACTGACAGTCAGCTTACGTCTCGCTATCACCTTCCGGCGGTATCCGACTAGCGGCCTAGTGCTGATGGTTGTAATGCGATAATTAAGCGATCGGTTACGGTACGAAATGAAAGACACAGGCCGCCAACACAGTGCCGACTCCGAAAGGCCAATGCCAGCTCGTGACTGGTGCGAGTAAGAAGCGGTGCCTTACACACGATCGCCCTCAGCAATGCCACGGAACTGCTCAATCCATTTCGGAGCTATGCGCCATGCCCATATACGGTGTACAAATGACTGGTTGGGTTTTTTTTTTGGTGGGTTTTGTATCCCGACCTTAGCCGCGCAGAGTAAGAGACACACAGCGTTGCTCGAGTTTTGTCTTGCCGGGGTTGCGAAGCGAAGAAGAGGAAACTTATGCGAAACGCACCAAATAAGGAACTGCTCTTACGGAACTTATGGAAGTTCCGATCCATCTATTCGATCCATTGAACAAACTCTTGTAGTGCGTTAGCTACACTGAGAGCTGTATATCTTGATTACAGCCTACATATTTATGCTCATTTCGAATCAAAATAGCCCTTCCTATCCTTTAATGCAGATCGTAACAGTTAATCGACCCAAGACTAAGACCGTTCATGCAAATACCAGCCCTGGATTGAAATAGCTCATCAGCGAAGAAACGATCTACTCCCTCGCGTGAAAAGTCGGCTTAAATAGATCGCTTCCCGTCTTCCAATCTGCGATCGCTGCATGGTGGTGTGCGTTTATGTGTATGCGATGACCTCGGAACGACCAGAAGAAACCTTATCCTTGAAGAATTTCGAATTCTCTCCCGCTCTCTCTCTCTCTCTTTTGCTTTTTTTGGTCCCTTCTGGTAACAGACTACGACACCACAAAAACCACAGTCTGATGCCGACACAACGACATGCCAGACAGAAGAGGACAAGAACAGTCGGCCTAATGGCAATATATGTGTGTGTGTGTGTGTGTCTGAAGCAAATTTTATCTGCAACATGAACTGGGAGGAGTGTTAATTGAAAACAGGTTCCATGGCTCTTCGCAGGCAGTTTTGGCTTTTTTATTTAGCAAAATCGACAGCATAACGATGAGAGAGCCCTTTGGCGATCATTTGCGCATAGCGATAACTGCACTGAAGTGTGGTGCTGCTCGGAAACTACGAAATTACTGCCGAATGGTGCACATAACAACCGGAAAGATGCTGCATTTGCTGCCGTTAAAAAAGATGCAAAATTCCGCATACAAAGATGTAAGCTATTTCCGTCTCTTAGCAAATAAAGTAAAAAAAAGAGACCAAGTATTTTGGTCAAAACTGCAAACTCACTTAAGTGTTATTGTGCAATCAAACCAGAGCCACAACTTGTGCACAACGGTCTCAATTGATTTATGATCTGAACGATCACCACCATTAATGTACAAATCTTTTGTTTGCATCATGGAGGGTGGACATGAAAAGATGTATAACAATGATTAAGTATAATAAGATCGCAAAAAAAAATTAAACACCTTTGCATGCGGTTCTGTAAAAGCAGGATCGCATGTTTATCTAATTATTGCCACGCTAAATCTAGATCTCCCGAAGCACTTGAGATTCTTTAGATGTTGCTCACTTACACGACCATGGAAGGCACCTTTAAACTCCCGAGAAAGGGCTGCAAAGATCCTACCTACACCTAATCCAGATTAGAGTGCTCAACCGGATGACGGTGTGGAATTTCTGTAGTCCACATAAAAGACAAACGCCTGGCGTAAAGCTTAACATATAAGCCTCTCATGGCTTCTTTTTGGTCTAAGCTGCACAATAGGGCATGTATGCGAGATTCCGACATAGTTCACCTGTTGGAAACCCACCGTCCTTTATCTATTGATAATACAACGTTTACCGTACTCTTATCGTGCGCCCTAAGATATGGTGACGTCGAGTTACATCATGCACGAAAAATATGCACCAACGCTCAAGACACGCTGGGCTGCCCTTATCAAGAATCGGGTCGTCAGCGGAGCTAGCGCTGCGGGGCACTAAACAATCAGAGGTATTTTTTAATCAAGATCGTGCGGAAGAGAAACCCAAGCACTTTTGGTGGTGGATGTCTGGAGGGTCAACCAATTGGATCACCCCCGGTTAAACGATCGCTCGGCGATGGGGCACTCGAGCGGGGAGCGTACATTGTAGTGTTTTCTAGGGCAGGGAATAAAACGCGCCCGAACATGGTAGAACATACCGGATGGAGATACGAAGCAGGTGCGGGGCAACCTGTTCGGACCTCTGATAACCCTCGACAAAGATTCTTATTCTAGCCAAGTGTCGGAAGTCTGATATCATCCACTCGGCAGCAGCGAAACAGCCTTCTAAATCCGACGCTCGAATGCATTTCGTCGAGTACACTTGGCCTCGCGTACATGCCTTCGGCTGCAGCGATCCACTTCAACTACGAACGATCTGTCAACACTTGGGCACACTGTTTATTTTTCCACCCCGAGTGTCGCGACACGCACTATGCGTATCTTCGTGTCTAGCTGCTACCGCCCGTTCACACTTACCTCACTATCCACGATGGACGGCTGTTGTCGGGCGGCATTCACTCCATAGGCGGCTAGCAGTAGCAGCAATGCAGCCACTACCCTACACCTTATGGCCGCCATTGCCGAGGCGGCGTTCTTCCGCTACGATATCCGCAGATGTCCGCAATGGTCCTTTTGTTGCGAGGACAACACCCGACGGCACCAGGTCGAATAAATCGAGCAGAGCACGCACACGCGCACGCACACGTTCAACACAATCCGCTCACTAACACTTTATTTTCCAGCATCCACTAATTTATCGAATAGGGGAAAGGATTCGTTTGGGGAGAGATAGATACGTTTAGAAATATAAACTCGTACTCGGCGATGGAGTACGACACATGGTAAACTAAGTTTTCTCACTACACAGCCTACTTTGATTGCTCTACAATTGATGGTCGAAAATGGGCCTTCCTACGCTTGAAATGGCTAATAATTCCTATACCCAATAATAATAAAAAAAAATCTTCGAAACTCGGTATCGCTTAAAGTCGCCGAACAAAACTGGGTCGAAAAGAGCAGGATTGCGTCACTCGAGAGTAAAAGGTGAGGCACACCGGAACCAATGCCGGCGAAGAATAGATCCAGATGGAGGTGGATGGCCCACGGAAAATAGGGGAAAAAACACGATCGTAAGGTAAACATTAGCAACAGCTCAAACAATGCAACACAAACTAGATGATGACGATAGCAGCGGCGGTAGGCACACAACCGCGCGACCTACACGCCATCTTTTTTATCGCAAGAAGCGTGGCACGCGGACCTCCTCCTTCTGCTCTGTTCGTTTGTTCGTTTACGTATCGCTCGAAACTATGCGAGTGAGTTGTTTCTTTTTCTATTCCTCAGGCTCAGACGGGAAGATGAGATCCGGGCCCGGAACACAGGGCCCCGAGTGGGTTCAGAGGTTCGATCTGCGCGATAAGAAAGGGGAGCGCGTTCGAAATTGATTTTGATTCGTGCACGGTAACCAAAATATCGATAGGGTATATTTATGATTGCCGGCGTCCAATTCGATATCGTAGTATGGGAGAACTTGTGTGGCACACACGCACACACCAGCGCCGAGAAGAGTCATACGATGCATGCATCTGTTGTCATCTAATTTTGGATCACAACACCGTGTCACCGTGTTCTCGTCAACATTGTGCGCACCCTTTGCGAGCTGTCAACAAGGAAGGTACGCAGGGTGGGATCTAAAACGAAGGCCTACACCGGACGCAGACAGGCTGACGTTGGTCGAGACCGTGAACGAGTAAAAGTTCGACATCTAATTGGTGGTGAGTAGTGCCACTATCCCACGTCAACCACCGTGCTGACTTGAACATGATCTTCCGTTTGCAACAGTTTTCCGGCGGAACGTGCTGACGACTCAGCAGCAGAAGCAGCACCACCACCAGCAGCTCTTTTACCACCACCACCCGATGTGAACACGATCTGTCAGATTGCGGCCGCTTCTTTTGTGCTGACGAACGCACCGGTGCCGGTGTCGGAAACCGGGAGCACCGAGTCCAGTGGCGTGGCTGACGATAGACGGCGATAGACAGGAATTGGACACTAGGCGCACTGCTACACCCGCGCACCCACACCAACAGGCTTAACGACGAAGCGCACCCCCTCCCACATCCCTCCCTGTAATGGTTTTGGATCGATAAAAATACACTGTCACGCACGCACAGATAGCACCTCACACGCAGACACGCACGCACGGGAAGCCAGACGCGCAGACTTCTCCCTCGCAGACAACAAAAACAACCCACCCAGTCGGCGAAAGGGAGCACCAAACCACCAAGCGAAGTGCGACGAAGACAGATCGCTATGGCTGTGTGTGTGTTTGTGTTTCAGAGATCGGAAGGAAAGACTGAGAGCACTGCCGAAAATGCCGAACCACACTGGCTGAGCCGCGGTCACGAACTGAGCCGCGAAACGCAATCGTTGGGTGCGCGAGCCGCAGCACCAGCGTGAAATGAACTACCCTCTTGAGCGCGGCACTGTGCACCGCGTTCGTTTATCGGTTTATCCCGACCCGGGCTGATATACGCATAACCGGCAGCTCATCTCGCAGTTCATCTGGCACCGGCGGGAAATCCAAGAAGGAGTCTCTCGCATCCGATGATTGGTCCACACGCACACCACGTGGCCAGCCAGAAGGTGGAGTTCTGGGACAATGAGCAACCGAACCCCTCCACAGGTATGTGATAAGAATCTTCACACGCTGGCTAATGCGCTGACTCGTGCCTTTTGGGGTGGTTCGAGTTTTCCACGTGGTTTTGCTCCAGAGTGCATTTCTCCACCGTTCATTTTTGGTCTGCCGGCTCAATGCCGGTTGTCGTCGCGTGAGTCGGTGGTTCATTCGATAGCTGGTTCACTCTCACGCCATGCTGTGAAAGCTCCACGATTTGCCCGGGGGAGCTTTACGCTGGTGGAGCAATAAGATGCTTTCACACGTTTCTTGGATGGAGCTTAGTGCCTGGTCGTACGCTCCCTAGAGGCCGCTACTGGCACAAGCATACCCATTGTATGTTGGGTATCGCACAATGAATAAGGATAGATTATGAAATGATGGTTTAACATTGTGTACACGACAATCTAGACATATTTCAGCTATATTTTTTAATAAACTTGTTGGGAACTGTTGTATGGTTTCCAAAAAACGAACGTAGACGAACGAAGAAGCACGACGATAAGACGAAGACAAAATAACGTAGCTTTAAAAAAGCAGAGTGAAGGGAGAATCGCTTTTTTTGTGATTAGGAAGCTGTAATAAACAGGCTAATTTTTCGGCAAGCGCTAAAGTAAGGCAAAAGATCCTGTTGTCCATTTTTATTCTACGCCGTTTCCTAACAAAACTAGTTTTTAATTTATATCGACACAATTTGTTCCTAGGATTGAAGTACAAGTTAAGTTTGAATGGATATTACTTTTAAATGTGATTTTTTTTATTCATTATGTATATTGTTATTTAAGGTTTAACACTGGCTTCCGACAATTTACTCTGCTCGGTAAAATATTCTAAAATATGCCTTGGGTAATTTGTTTAGGAATGTTTAAAAAGTTTAGAATTGGTAAAAATTAAAAAAAACCCACAGCTTAAATATTCTTGAAAAAGATAAATATGTAATAAACAACCTTTTTTAGGGGGTTATAAACCGCTTATTTATATTTCTAGTACTAAATTCAAGTTCAGTGCTTTAGAAATCTAATGTAAGCACGCATTCATAACATAAAAATTGCAACATAACAGTGATAAGGAAATATAATAAAATGAAAAGTTAAACAGAAAATAGAAAACGAATGTACTATGATGCTGTATAAAATAAAATAAAAAGATTTTTGGTAACATTACCATTTTATTCTTACTGCGCAAATTTGCCTTCTTTAACATCACCAAAACTTCGACCCCTTATGAAAGTTTGATAGATGCTTTAAATACATAACTATTTTTAAATCCGCAAATACATGTATAAATTTAAATGGGCTTAAATGCTACAGAAATAATTTAAAAAATAATTTGAACAGCTTTTTTTCATTGACAAATAGCTTTAGAATTACCCAGCTGCGATGATATAAAACAGTACAGTAAGCAAATAACAAGACAGACCTGAGTTAGTTTATAATAAGCAAAATAAGTTATCTCAACAAGCTTGAAACAGTCGTCTAGCAACTTTTGTATCATTTCTTGCAGCTCTTGCAGCAGGAAAATTTGCATCAAGGGTGTTGATTACAGGACGAAACGAACATGACGATTATTTGTGGTTCAGCAACTTCCTGTATAGCAACTCCTTATGTATGATGGTGACCAACATAAAGAGCATACTACGCTGTATGAAGAAAGAGGTATGATAAATATTGCGCTATATCCTCACCCGATCACTGATGTAGTTTTCAGAACTCCATACGCTTCTGGTCAGTGGACTCTGAAACTTGTGCCAGTGTCTATCAAATAACGTTAATATAGCAGAAATTTGTAGTTGAATTCACAGTATGATGCTCCGATGCTAGTGAAATCAGTGGATCGAGCCTGTTCTGTTGATCATCTTTGCTTAATCCATTGCACGAACACCGCAAACGAATGAAATACACTTAGAAAGAAGGAAGATGTTCACCATAACAATCTTCTGCACCTCTCATGCGATGAAGCTTCTAACATTGATTTTCCTCTAGCAAACATCTTGACGGAACCTAACAAATTCGATCTTAAGTAGGTGGTGTTAGATTACGGAAGAAAATTCTAGTCTGTATCTTGAATTAAGGATCTTGGTGTCTCAGAAGTTAACATAATCCTGCGTATCACTCTTTTTGTAGACTAGACGTATGAAACCCCACCTTAATTCTGTAGAGTTTTGCTACCAAATATTCAACATAAAATGGTTCATGACAACAACGAGCCTTTCGCTATCAATACGCTTGTAGTATTGCAAATGACACTGGAAATCTGGCATGACCGATCCGTGTGAATTGCATCAATCATTTGTTTATTGTGTTTATCGATTAAACAGATTATTACGTAAAATCTTTTTCACGCTTTCTCTACTAGACGCCGGTAAGGAGGCAGCGAGGTCCGTAAATGAAATGTACGTGTAACTCTTTCATGTAAATGAAAGAGTTGGTACGTTCAAATCAATGACGCCTCGAGTTGCAGCGCAACGCTCACGAAGAGATGGGAATTTCCCTTCTATCAGGGAGGCCATACCACAATCGTCAGCCTCCTTTGGTTAAAAAAAATACAAAAAAAAGGAGAGGACTTGGCAGAGAGACGGAGTAACGCGGCTGACGATAGATTGCAGCGAGATGACGGGGTTCACTGACACAATGCACATGGAAGCCGTGATTTTAAAGGCCGGGATTTCAGTACGTTAGTGGGCAAAGACGCGACAACCACAACCAATGAGGAAGGGGAGGCTTGCTTGGTTACAAGATGCCAGTGAGGTGATACTTAAAGCTAGAAATAGTTTTTAAACTAGGCGTGCGTCCACTAGTTTTGTGGGGAACAAAGTATATAGTGGTGTTTTGGTCTTAAGTTCAGCGGACTTTTAAAAAACCAGCGGTCAAACCCTTGCGGGAACCGCCGTTGGTAGTTTTAATTTAACTAATTTTCATGTCGCTAGTGCAGGATCAAACAAAATGCATTTTTTGCGGAACGTTTTTTGTATTTAAAAAATACCATTCCTACCTTCGGCAGTAAAAGTAACAACCAGTCTTGAGATAAAGAAGTCAAATACATACTAAGATACATACTCCATCCTTTCTTATTCTTTAAACTTATTTTTCTTATACCTTGTTGTTTCAATTTGTTGTGCACGTAAACGAATATAGCTATAAGCTGTAAAATTCGTAATTTAGTACTTTTACTCCAAACATTGTTTTGACTACATCAATCCTCCAAAACGTGCGTACCGTGGGTATTCTTCGTGTAGAATAATATTTCTGGAAATCCAGTGAAAAGCGTGATGAAAACTTTTCTAAACTGTTACCGCCCGGTTTTCTATGCACGTGCTGCTTTAGCGTCGTGGTTGAAATGCTTTCAACCAGAAAATAAACAAAAACAAAACACACAAGTTTCCCAACTGATGCCCAAGGTATCCCTGCAAGAGCTCTTTTTGTGTGCAAGAAATGTCGTAAACCCCCAAAACAGAAAACTCTGTCGCTGCAAACTGCCATCGCACTCTGAGCATACATTTCCGATGGAGCATTATGCCCATGGCTCGCGTGAGTATCTGGTCACCTTGCACCAATTCTCACCCCGCATCTCCATGTGCTACCCGCTCGCGTCTTATACCTTCAGCGTTTTGTTTTCTTCCTTGTTCGTCGGATTGCAGTTCCGGCTGGCAAACACTTGGTAGTTCATTCGGGCCGGAAACCATGAGTTGTGCCCGTGGGAAGTATGTTGGGGGAAAGCGGAAATAATGTGACGCCGGGAATTGCTCGAAAACCGTTTCAAAGTTCGGTTCTTTCTCCTAAACGACACGTGACGACGCAAGACGACGATACGAGGGTTAGGCAGCATTTTGTAGCTTTGTCTCCCAAACGGATGCTTGTTCAACACATTACACGTGACTACTTGACGGATGGGACGTTGGTGGACTGTGTGAACGATAGCTACCGTTGAATCTTCCCCCAGGGATACAGGACGGAAACGCATGAGAAAACGTTAGAACGCATCGCACGTTTGCTCTCGTCACATTTCAAATGGCTGCAGAATGAATGTATGTAATTATCGTACAGGATTTCTTTTATCAAATACAACAAGACCAGTACATTAAACAAAACTTTCGACCAAACATTAAACAAACAAACGTCTCTATTTCAACCCATTGTTTAACCCATAACTAGCGTGTTATTGTAGCTAGTTATGATGTGTATGAGGTACAATTGAATCTAATTTATAATTAACAGGAACACTAGAACAAGCAATGAACTAGATAAATGACTTCTAGACTCGATTTAATTCTTAACAAAATTATTTTATGGGATATTAGGCATCAGGCAGTTACAATACTAAATTGATTAATTTACTATACATCATACTTCGCGACGGGCATGTTTTCATTAGAAATGTTGTATGATAAATGAAATCAACTTTATAGACATGGTTTGAAACAATTATGTGAACAGGAATCCTATTTGATATTGAACATAATATGCATATATTCGTCGTCGGAGTCGCTATGCGTCTGGCATATGCAATGCGCGTTATAGTAAAATACAATAACTTGTCAGAAGAGTACGTACAATTCATCCCAACAATACTAAATAAACAATCATAGAATGCTGGAATATTCTGGTTCAAAGATATCATCAACATAAATCGAGATAATTGATACCATTTTTTAAATACAACAACGACAAATAAGATAACGAATAAAATACTCTACCAAAAAAACTTTTGTATATTTATGTTTTTTTTTTATTTCATTCTAGTCACATCTTTTTTAATCGTTGTTTTTCTTTCTGCAATTACGGCATTAAGAGTGTAAGGAAATTTCACCCTTATTTATACCTACAAAAATTGTAATTTTTACAAAAATTTAACGTTTAATAAATGAAATAAAACTAATTTGTTCAAAATATTCTAAAAGCTGTAAACCTTTACGTATAACTAATACTAAAGAGGAAAACAGACTGCAAACTGAATTTGATATTTCTTCCAAATGAAATTATCCGTCAAAGAAGGTTGCTGATAAAGCTTATGTTAATATTTTATGTATATATAATCTCCACTCCAATCACCACACGTTCCACCGAAACAGTCGATGAGTTTTTACCAAAACAGGCTGCACTAGTCCAATGAAAGCAGCAAAACTCCCACATCAAATCTTACAGAAACATAAACATGGGAATTTAAGTTCAATACCCGGTTCAAATCCCCAAGAAGGAAAAATCGTTTAACACTCACAAAATCGTACGTACGTAACACACATTAGAAGCATAAACATGCACATACACACAAACAGAAACTCTACCAACTACTCAAAACACAACCCACCTGCTTCCTGCATTATTGACAGCTTCCAAATGTTTTTCGCGTTTCCATAATGTCCGCGAAATGTTATCAGGGTCCCGTTCCACACTGCATCCGTTTCCCATGCGCACCACCCATTTAACGCTCTTTTCCGTAAGCGCTCTAGGAACCACCTGCTGAGTTTTATCGTGGCTTGTTTTTTTTTCATACCACATTCCGCCGCGTGCAACGGTTGCTTGTGTAACATGGTACGTCCTCACCGCATGCTAGGGCTCGCGCACAAGCAGGAGAAGACAAAAAAAAGGCTCCCATAGGAAAATAAGCTAGCTAGCTAGCGGAAAAGTGTAATTCCGTCGGAAACTCTCGCCTGCCATTCCCGCTATAATGGCAAATTAAATGACCATAAAACAATTCGAAGCTTGTCAGCAACAGGCCGTCGGTACACCGACGCAGTGCCGACGGTGCTGTCAGTGCACACATTTATTAGACCGTTAAACATCCCCAACCTTCCCATAACCCCGTCGAATTCCCATTTCCATCGTGAGCTGATAGGGCCCCTTGCGGTTAGACAAAGTTGCCACTCGCCGAAAGCGAAAGAATTCGTCAAGGAAAAGGAAATCGGTTTCGCTGTAGGTAAACACACACACACACACACACGTGCACCGAAATAGCTTTATCACTAGTATGACACGGACAACACTACTTCCCCCCCCCCCCACCATCCCTTGAATCATCCTCCTCCATGTTATCTTTAATCGGGCCAGAATAAATGACAGCTCTTGCCAGTGGAAACTGAAGTGGACGAAAAACATCTCGATCGTTCCTTGCACACACACACACACCACACACTCATACCTCCATCGTTGGTCAAAGCAATGTTTAAAATGGCAGGCAACCGTCGCTTTCCGTTCCGCCCACACCATGCCAGCTTAATCCTTGTGGAGTGAGTGCAACTGACGATTAGCCACATGTCATTTTGATCAATCATGTGCAAAAAATGTTAATTATTGCGATAGACACGCTTGGTGGCGCATTCCAATTACACTGATTGCGAAACCGGAAGGAGCCACTGGGCGCTGCGATAGTAAAATTACCTCTCCAAAGGCCTCACTGTACGAATCCGATTACAGCCACACATCAGCTTCGCTCACGTGTGCTCATGGACGTCCCCAGGAGACCAAAGTTTCGGAGAAAAACGGATGCGGGATTGGAGATTTCGACCCGGGGAGTGAAATTTGCTTTTCCGCTGTTTACCATTTCCGCACAACTTTTGCACATCCCACCGCACGCAGTTGAGCGTAGGAAGTTTTGCACAATCTCCTCATAATCACACTCAACCACCCGAAAATAGTGTTTCACGTACACGATCTACTTAAAAGTCATTAGCGAGCATTTATTTATGCTCGTTTAACTCAACCCAAAAGGTTACATCTCATTATAACATCCAATCAAATCGGTTGTCAAATCGGCGTCACAAGTGTCGGTAGCTAATCACAGCTGTAGCTACGATTGGTGGAAAGTTTATACACAAATTAATAAACTGTACTTCCTCTCCTCTTTTCTGCACAAAGCGACGAATTTCTGCGAACTAAGCAAGCATGTAACGAACACAGCAAACCTGCAAAATTGGCACGATTCTGGTTTACCAGCATTTTGGGATACTTTGAATGCAAATGTTTTCCACCTTTCAATATGTTGTAGTTGATGTAGTAAACCAATATATCAGATTAGCCAACAGCCATTTAGACCAGATATTAGTTTACGTATGAGTGTTATAAATAACAGCCCCTTCTTCATAGAGCCCTACTGAAAAATGAGTTTAAAAAACCTACTCAAACATAACAGATGGCTGGGATTTAAGTATCATGAGCTAACGTCATCATTACTTTTCAATACTAATGATATGTATGTCATACTAATGGTAGAATTATCACCGTTGATTGGGATTTGTTTGTGTAAAAATTTGTTTGTTGGTATGATTTTTTTTTAAATAATTAATTGGGTAACAACTTATACTGATCGAAAAATAAACAGCAAAAACTGTCTAGCTAAGCAAACAATAAATAATTTGGTCCATTTGACAGGGAGTGTTTTTCATTTTTCTGCTACTATGACTTAGCAAATAAACATTCTTTTCTATTTTAATCTTAATCTCAATCAAGAAATGTTTATTCCGACCATTTTGGTAACACATTTAAAGCATGTAATTCTTCTGACAAGCCTCGTTCAGTATCTCCAGTGGGTTGCATAATTATAAGGTGCAACCCACTAATAGCCTTACTCATACAACTAGCCTTTATAATGGTCCTCCAGAGAATTCTTCAAAGCTTGTAACGTCTCTGACCAGGCAGATTGCAGAGTGTAGTACCACAGATCTTTGAAACGTTCTTTCAAATAAAATGCAAGCTCAAGGTTCTGAAATAATCATAAACCAATGAATAAGGATTGCTAAAAAATGGCCTCCATTAGCATCGTAGAGGTAACAAGCATAAACGAGGTAACAAGCATAATAAGTTATGCAGTAAAGCCTGCCAAGTACATTGACTTACTAGACCATTGACTTTCAGTGTTTATTTGATGATATTTATCTCGTTCTCAATTAGACCACGATAATTTCATCTTTTTCCAACAGTCGAATTTAGAATATGTGCTCCTGGTTTAATATTTGTTCTTCTAGACCATATTTAGAGGCTTACTCATTCTTTTTGTCCTTTCTTACTGCTCCGAGTCCCATTGGATCAGTCTGGATTTTTCAGTCCGTTTTTAAATAAATGTCGTCTAAAGCGACCATGTCATAATGCAGCAGCCACTTTTTCAGTCGCGTTGAGAACAGGTACGGCAGGATAAATGATTGTAGAAGAAAGTAGTAAAAGAATGTTGTCAGATTCTGGGAAGAGGACAAATGATGAGAAGTCTGCCAACGAAGCTTAATTAGTAGATAGCACTAAGAGCAAATAAATCGTGATTTTAGAGTTCGATGTCAAATTATGAGTGAATAATATTCAAATAAAATATAAGATAAGATCTGCAGGTCCATTTTTACAAATCCAATCCATTTTTGAAAGTTACCAATCCGACTGAGCCATACGGAATTTGGGGATAGTATTCCGTTTTTTTGGACACCTAAACCACCAACCACCAACCACCCACCACTAACGCACCAATTGGATGAAGATTATATGAAAAAGACTCTAGTTCCTTTGTTAACAACTTGTTGATGCAAATTATAAGCTTTGATAAATATTCTTTGAGCATATTTCCAGCTAATATAACCTTTAATTACAATAAAGATATGCATAAACGATAATTGATAGTTGATCTGTTTTTAAGTTTATTTGAATGTGCGCTAATCAATTTACGTCTTCCTTAATTTTCGACTTTACTCCAGAGCACTGATTTCATATGGTTTTGGAGAATACCATTGGGGCATACCTTAAAGCCTGAGTATCGATACAGCTGATTATTTCCTTGGTTTGGTTTTGGAGAATACCATTGGGGCATACCTTAAACCCTGAGTATCGATACAGCTGATTATTTCCTTACTATATAAAGGAGGCCAAAAAAGTATTGATTTATTAACGATGGATACCGTTCAAAATAACTATAAAAACATTATACACTAACGAAATTGCTGACTTTTATTTTCATATTAATATAATTAAATTATTTAATATAGTGAATAACTTACACTTCAAACGTAAATATAACATTAATATCACCATAATCTATTTCTTACTTTTGCGAAAGAACCAATACAGAATCTTAAAAAATGTCGACATTCCCCTTGTCCCCTTGTCTTGGCTAACAATTTTCCCGTAGCGCAGTAAAAACTATTATCATCTGAATAGCTCGTTGAGCTAATAAAGCCTTAACACCATAAATGTCGCTCACTTTCCGGAGTTCGTTTGGAGTTGCCATGAGAAGATCGCATAACGGCTCTGGCTACACCACCACCAGCAGAATAATTATAATAACGATCCAGAAGAGTCTATCACGTGCATTACACCATCCTTCGCTTTCCTTCTTTCTTTCAGACGCTGAACAATTACTCTTTGCGAAAGTTCATGAATCCATTTTTACATTATCGAAAGGACATACACTTAGCGCGACGTACCCAACCACGCACCCACACACATAGGAATTTCCCATTCCAGCTCAACGGCACCCAGCCAGGCGCACCAAATCTTATTGTTCGCGAAAAACTAACCGAAACCTGCAGTCAACCGTACCCGAAAGCCCGGGAGGAAAAATGTAGGCTAGCGCCGTTCCGGTTTACGACAGGCCCGTGGGGTCGACCGTCTGGCGGTAATAGCGAGCCGCAGTAGTAAAAGCTGTCATTATGTGCGCCTTACATCAAATTGATTTTAATAATTGATGAACGATTTCATTCCGCGTTGCTGCTAGGCAGACTCCAAAAATGGGACCCTCCTCCGGCGGGCGTTACTCCGTTGGTTCAGTGAGCTTCATTTTTCATACACACACAATATCGCCCCCTTCTTTTTCTTCACAAAACCACCTTTTACCCTCACCCTCAAGCTATTTCTGTTGCAGATCCGTGGAGGTTTCGAGAATAATATTTAACTGTTCATTGATTTAGCATTACGAGCTCCAACCCGTAACCGAGAGCTTTTGTATCGGTTGTATGTCTGCAGTTTCTCAAACTCAAATACGATTCACTCGTTATTATGCCCAGCCTGTACGCAGCAATTATGTAACCGCGATGTGTGCGTCTCCGCTGAGGATCCTGCCGAACATGCGATCGTCATACAGAAACCCTTCAAAAATAGTTATCAGCGCGTCAAAATACAACGTGCTTGAATCGCGTGATGCAACCAAGGTGATCCACACTCAGCATCAAATCCATAACGAATTCACAATGAATCCTCTTAGCTTAGGGGAGAGAAGTAAGGGGAGGTCTCGTGCAACATGCGTACCATGGTGTCCTTTCCCGAGTTTGCTATTGACATGGTGCGAAACTTTTCCAATATAGCAGCACTTTTCTCGCGCGTTCTTTCTCTCTCTCTTTCTTTCTCTCTCACGAGTTGGGTTCACCTAAAGGAAACTTTCCTCCGGAGTTCCACCGTGTGTTAGCAACAGCCAACCGTCTGGCGAGGTCTCGCAAGCCCGATGGCCAGCAGTGCCTCGGTTCCATTGTTAAAAGCCAAAAGATTTCTACCATTGCTACACGCGATCCCTACCGTCTCTCTACCGTCTACTGTACGCCCCACCGGAGTTTCCCGGAAAGGTCAGTTCAAGAAACACTTCAAACACGCAATATAAGGAAAAGAAAAGCGGCACTTCCACAGCGGCGCGGTGACCCAAACCCACCACCATTCAACGCTTGCTCCACCACTTTCGGTCGCTTTTTATTATCCCTTCAACTACACACAGCCTCTTCGGGCAGGCCGTGGCCGACGAGCGGGCACATTATAATGTTACAGAAGTCTGAAAGAAATTTTTCCCTCGGCCCCGGACCCTCCCATTCCGATTGGATTGGAGTGACGGATGAAGAAAAGTCCAGAGTCGGCCCGAGGCCGTACAGGGCCAGGAAGATAGAACGCGCGCGCCGCAAGAGTGAGTGATTTTTCATCGCAGTAGCGACGTTCGGGACGGGAAGAAGCGGCTGCACTAGGACAGTAAATATAAAAAGGAGATTATTAAGTGAAAAACATGCTCGAAGAAAAGGATCCAACCTTCGAGGACCATTGTAGTCGGTGGATGAATGCAAATGACACAACTGTTCAAGTGTACATGTCATAATCAAGCAGATACGGCGCAGTAGGTTAGCCCGATCGTAACGCGAGTGTGCTGAAGCTCCCAGAAACGATCAAATGGATATGTTTTTTTTTTTTTAATTCCATTTCACGATTATAAGATGATGATAATTTTAACTACAGCTTTCGGTCAATTTTTATGTTACCGAATCGCAAATTTTTGGGACATTTTCTCACAGACACTTTTCGGATGCACCTTTCACCGGAGGAGAGGAATCATTTTCGACAATACTGACCAAACGCTGGACGCTTGGGAACTATCACCTCATAATGATGATTTGGTGTGATCGTTCGTCCTGCTGAGTAGCGGACGGAAAGAAAAGCCAAGGACTTTTGCAATCACAAACGCTGGAACCGAGAAAGAAGGATTTTCTCAATGGGACGTTTTTTTTCCTAAACTGCTTCACTGTGTTATTTATTTTCTCCTTCCCTTTGCGTCCGTCTCCTGCACGCACGGGTGTGAATATGAGTGGTAACAATTTTGTGAACGCACCGAAAATTCGTCCACAATGAGGATGAGGAAGGATCCAACGATGCCAACGGTGGAAGTGTGCCCATCGCTTGTTACATAATGCGTCCTTTCTTTCGGCCTTTGACTATCACCGTTCCATCCCTTTGTTCGAACCACCGAATACCGAAGGATGATGGCAAGGTGACCGGGGCAATGCGGTACCGGGCGCCTCCATTTCCGGTTTGCGAAGATTCTGCTCCCACGGTGATGGAATCATTATCGTGCGGAGCTAGATAACAAAGTCCCCCTTTTATGGTGCCCCTCATTAATCTCTAATTGTTAACCTGTTACGTTCCGTCGGTTTGCAGGCCGGCACCGAACACCCATCGTGCAAACCACTGACGGTGAACCATCTGGACGTTCGTGATGGTATCTGGTCTGTTGGCAATTTGTAACGCCACTGATTATATTGAAAAGATATATTGTAGACTTACGCATGGATATGAGATTTACTTTTTAATACCGTTTGTTGTGGAAATAACCATTTCAATTTTAACTATTTAGTTTTCGAACTCTAAAATAATCATTACTTTTAACGATAAACAAACGGAGAATATAGTTAGAAAATTATAATAATATATTAAGATTACAGATTCAAGCATTGCTTTACAAGATGAACATGAAACTGCGACGTGTAGAATTCCAAAATAAATTAAACAATTTACGATAGATTTGCTAAACTTCACCATGAATCGAAATAAAGAATCTGTTAAGGGATATATCACAATCATAGAAAAATATCATTTTTTGTATGATATTTTAAACATATCAAATATTAGGCTATGCATCAGCTATCTAACAGTTAATTTAGCGAAAATGGAAAGTTTATACTGCTTCATCACTGTATCCTTTTTTCTTCCTCGCACGAATTCAGCGTACACAAATTTAATGCTTATTTATTAATATGTTTGTAATGTTTGTATTTTAATAAGTTTAGCATAAATCTCTGGAAAACGCCTACAAGCAAGCTGAAAAAGTTGTTAAACAAATCGTCTGAACTAGCAAACCTAAAAGAAGCAAAAGGAACTCACGAAAAAAAGGCAAAAATGCTAGACAAATTTTGTTACAGTATATAAAACATTATGAAATACACCAGGTATAGTTAAAATATAACAGTTTTTTTAAGTTTGGCAGTCCCTGTCTCCCATTTCTACTGTTGGCATTTTTCGAAGGGGCCTGTCAAATGCATACTAACCAGAACCTCCTTTACTAGCCTGCTATACTACCTTTTCGATCAGTAGCCAGCGAGGATAGTAACTTCAGAAAGACCACTTTTTCGAACATCCAAATACCTCCGAATATTGCAGTGGGAAGGAAGACTCACGGTACTTTGCCAACGAACTATACGTCAATGAATAGGTCTATTAATAAAGCTTTAGTACAAGGGGTTAGTTAGTACAGGGATCGGACAGCATACCGATAAGCTTACCGAAAAAGGACATAAATACGACCGCTACACTAGGTTGTCAACTTTTTTAAAGAGTGCAAGTATAAAAG
>JXWZ01007567.1:0-47812 GCA_000956215.1 Anopheles farauti No. 4 | reverse complement strand
AAAAAAAACTTCTATTCCAATCTGTAACGATATTTGCTCCCAGCGCTAGTGCCTCTGCCATAATCCTAAAGTCATAAGAAACACCGCAGGAGGTAGCCACCGTATGCTTGTCTGTAACTTCTTTCCTTCCCCTGTGGCTAAAAGGATTTAGAAGTTAACCTGCCGTCTTTCTGCTCGTCCGGAGTGTTAATAGAAAAGTTTTACCTCCGCCGACGCGTGCACTTTGAGCTTCGTGTTCGGAATTAAAGCTCGACGGGGGATTGGAAAGGGGTTGGGGGGGAGGAATAACGCAGAACCAATTTGCTAAAATGCTAGAGCACTCCGTAATTAGAACATCGCTCACGTAGGCCTGGGGAGTGGGGAAAAATCACGTAACACCGAGATCGATTGCACGAACCGGAACGAAGTGATAGCGATGAATTTTGCAACACCAGCGCTCGATAGGGATAATTTCAAAGGGTTCGCTACAGTGTATACGCTTGTGTGAATGGTGTGCAAATCAGTACACTGATTATTTCTTCCATGTCCATACTTATTATCCCGAAGAAGTCGTTGGCGACAAGAAACAGCAGAGAACGCAGAGCAACAGATCCACTGCAGATGATGATTATTTTCTTTCGCTCGCTGCAAAACAAAACTACAAAGTAGCTCCCGGTTGTCACTGCAGCAACGAAGTAATTATGGCAAGTAGGTACCCGCCTTGCCTACATTCAGGCGCCGGTGGTAGCATGCTTATTGCCGTCTTATCATCTGACTGCAATAACAACCATTACCCGCTGGAACTAGCAAACAGGAAGCAAGACCTTCCATCCTTATCCTGGCGTCGGTTCCCATTGTGGTGTATGTGTATGTGTGTGTGTGTGTGTGTTGTTCCCGTTGGCGTTTGTAATGCGGAATGCCATAATTCTAAGGCCAAGATCCTGCTTTTTGAATTGCATCCGGTTGCATACGAGAATGTTGCTTTGTTCTTCTCCCGCTGTTTATCGCGCTGGTTTCTTTTCTTGCGAAGTTTCTGTTCACTTTGTTGCGTGCGGTACCACGGAACTGAGCTGTACAATGTATAGGTTTACTAACTATTGCTTGTCGTCTTCGTAAATAAAATGTAACTTTTGGACCTAAATCTTAAGCGAGTTTTGTTTGCTGTGCGTGGAGTGGAGCTGAGAAATGATAGTGTTTTAAGTTGCGTCGGGGATAACTTAATACGCGGTTGGTTTGTGTGAGCGCCTTTGGCACGGTTAAACTTTAACCATAATTTAGAGAACAATTTGAAACTTCAACAACTCGTGTTTCGTGCTCATCGAGTAAAAACAAGCACCAAAGAGCACTAGGATTTAAGAATCTAAACCGAGAGCTTCCAGCAAACGAAAAAAAAAAACCATCCTAGTCGTTCTCCTCAATCAACTCCCAGCAAGACAAATAAAACAAACGTCACTTTAAAGTGGACCACGACGCGGTACGGAAAGTTTCGCCGGGGTAGCCGACCGTTGAATGCAAATGAGGCGCGCGCGATTACGCGAAGACGAAAAATTATGGCCAAAAGGGGAAAGCGAAAATAAATCCCGCCAGCCGAGAGCGAACGCAGGACGAAGTGTTGAGTCTTTTTAGACGGCAACGGCGAAACGGCAACGTGTGTGGTGCAGCAGGGGGAGGAAGGGAGGGATGCGGGGCGGAAAGTTTGCCGAACAAAAGCTCCGTGTCAGAACTTTACGGCGGACGGAGGAACTACTCCTCAGCAGAGCGCACAAATCTTGGGACATTTGTTTTTGCACCCTTCGCCTCTGTATTCCCCCGGCCTCCGTATCAGCGACGGTTGGTTGGAATAATGTTTCACGTTAGAGACGTTTTTGTGGACTTTTTTGAACGTTGATGATGACGCCTGACGGAAAGGCGTCCGGGCGAGGGCAGACGATAAATCGATCGCTTGCAAAACGCATCCTCCCGTTTCCCGTTTGAGGAAGTGTCTTCCGGATATTCACTGCCACCGGGACGAACCCCGTGCCGGTGATAGTTCCCGGGCTCTAATTCGATCAAAACTCACAACGGTGCGCGAAAGAGGAGTTTGGTTTCACTGCTGTCGGGATGATTTCTTCCCCCAACCCCCTCCCCCTCTCCAGGAGCGGGCCGAAAGATGTCAAACTCATTCTCGTTTGATTCATTGGACGGACGGGAAGTTTTTGGGATCGTTTGCGGAGTTGCTCAAGGGGACAAGAAAAGTGCGAAAAACTATCTTCATCATCGAACCGCAGACTTTCGGGCAGAAATGCCCGCGAGTGACGCCACTGGAACGACTTCATCCGACTTTGATTAATAATGATCGTATGCATACTTAATGCGGAAGAAATTGCATTTGCATCGCAATGAGTTTCTCCATCGGGAAGATGTTCGTTTTTTTTTTGTTCACTCTCCTTCTCTCGCTAGGAGCTGGTTGAGCTGGTGTGCTCCACACAAAGTTTCGGGTACGTAACTTTCTCTCTCTTTCTCTCCTCTCTCTAACTCTCCAAGAAGTACGCTTCCGGACATTAGCGATTCGAGTTCGTACGGGGATAAAACCGACGGGGATGGTGTTGCAAATGAGACTCGTTACCAAGTAGCCACGCGATGATGTAAGATATCAGCGACATAGCGTTGCGTAAATATTATCAACACCCAAATGGGGTGCCTGGGACAACACCGAAATGGAGACGGTTGTTCCCCTCCCGGGAGTTGATTTATAATATTCAGTGTCGCACCACCGCAACTGGACGCAGTTCGACGCTGACGATGATTTATGCGTACACCACGTCGGGAGAGAAAGAGAGTGAGAGTGGAACAGGAGGGTCGCATTTGATTTGATTGCTGACAGTTTCAGTTCCCTTGGCGCGAAATGCATCTCGACCCCGTCCAGCCGAGCGAGTGTTTCGCGTGGGATTCGGGTTTGTTTTCTCGCTGATTTGTGCCCTGATATTCGCCCGTTTTGACGGATGGATGGGTTACGCGCGAACGCTGATGCGTTGGGGGCCAGCAGAACAAAACTAGATAATACACGACGCTGATGGATGTAGTTAAATTACAAAACTCGCCGTGACGCTTATTTGTCCCCAAAGCGGGTGAACGTCGGCGAGTGTGTACGGGTTTGGTGTGACAAATGTGTCCTTTCGCATGAGCGATTACTGTGGGGTTTTCTTGTTGCAGCAGCGTTGGAGCAGTAAACAACGGAGTTTTATGCCATAAAGATTTAAATAAATTTGCTGTCACGTAGATGTTTAGATGCTTTGCTAGATGAATTGGGTGTATTTAGAGTAGCAAGAGAAGGGACCATGTTGCTGTCCTTGTCGTACCTTTCTTGAGATTTTTTCTGACAGGTTTTTCTGAAAATTTTACCAAACATTGTAATTATCCCTAAAATTGAAAATTCCTCTCAAGGGGGCGATAGGCCCCGAAGATAATTTAAATATCTTCCAAGAACCATTTGCCGATAAAAATCCGTTAAATGTCATCTTAAACGAATGCATAAATTCCCCTGTGCCGTTCGGCAAAGGTTAAGCGGCGGTGCCATTGATTTATCGATTTCCCACCGGAAACCCCCGGTAACGAGCATCGCCGAAGCAACGCCGTCTCACACATCCATACGGTGTCATGTACGTCGATACCACTCGATGCACATGCACGGAGAAGACCCTTTGGCGGGGAAGCCCAGAGGCAGCTGAGCTGAACATTTTATAAATATATCTCGTACCAGCCAACCCGGACCGGCTTCCTGCCTGTCGACGAGCCCCGTGTACGGCCTTGAGTGCAGGAAAACATAAATCCCTATTTAAAGAAATGTACCCCCGAGGGTACGTCGTGGCCTCATTAGGACGGTGGTGTAGGGTCTATTAGAGGCAACAACAAAAAAAAGAGGAAAGAGAAAAAAAAATCAACCCACTCAAGTGTCACGCTGCAAACCTTCAGAAGTGCCGTCGATAGGAAAGCACACCGGGTGTGAACGGTAATTGAACCGACCGGAGGTAAGCGAGGCCCGATAAAAAGCCTTCCCGTACCTGGGGAAGGTCACGATATAGCCCCGAGAGAGGGTGTTTCCCGGTGCATTGAAAGGCGAGAAAACATGTGCTGCTTTTCAAACAGCGAGAAGGACAAGGATTATGAGTTGTTGGACAACGGTGGGCTCGTTGGAAGCGTGTTAATCGCTCTCGGGATCAATATCGCATTTCAAGGTTTTTTTTCTCTCGCCTGTGGTTTATTTGATACTCTTGAAGAGGACCTTTTTCTCGCAGAGTTAGTTTTGGGCCCCGAAGTATGATACGTTCTATTTCCCCCTTTTACGGTGACGAAACTGCCCGATACTGCGAAACTTTTTGCGTTAATTCACCTTCGCCCGGTCAACGGTTCTGTGCACTGAACCGGTAGTGTTTCGGGTGGATGGGACAGTTTCGGGTAGTGCTACCACTAGCTCTTATCCACCCCAAAAAAACCACACTGCTGAATAGTTCACAGAGCTCATCTCCGATTCACCACGCTCGTTTCCATAGCAGCTTGCCAGCAAGCGGCGAGCAAATTGTAGGGAAAATTCCTTCGTGATAAAGTTTTAATCCTCCCGTCCACTACGGGTGCCAGCTTCGCCTGACACCTATCATCAGTGCTTACAGAGCTTACCGCGAGGGCCACCGGGCCTGGAACCTGTGGTTGGTTCCGTGTCCGTTGCAGCAACAGTGACCGAAACTCTTTCTCTTCGATGTGTGTGTGTGTGTTTTTTTTTATTGTTGCTCCCGGTAAACTGCTCCAACAAGAGGCAACCGAGCCCGAAAGTCCCGAAAAGTAGCTGCACCAGAATGCAATAATGCGACGGTGGAGCGTAACCGCAACCGCGCACCGTGGCTTTGGCGATGCAGTGACACACTTTCGCTGCTACTGCTAGAGAATTCTGTTTGTCCAAGCGACCGGCTGAAATGCGCCGCAGGACGTTTGACGTGAGCCGGGTTTTAAACCCTGCAGCCTCCGGAAAAACTCCCGGAATTTGTAATCTCGGCGGTGGTGCGAAATTTCCCACCGAAGACCTCCACCGGTGACGGGACGTAACGTAAACTTTTTCGCCACGTGACTCGGACGACGTGCTCCGCCGTAGTTGTGCACCAAGTCGCACTCTTATCGGAGGTTTTATTTTCCTGATAAATAATCAACGCGGTTTCGTGAAGGAGGTGCAGCTTCTCAACGTCACGCGTGGAGCATTTTCGGTTGGTAAACCGCACATTGGTGGAGAAGAATTGTGGGTAAAAATAGTACAAAATAAATTAAGAAAAGTTTTCGTTTTCTCCTGTCAAGACAAGTTTTGTTTTATTTGACAAAATAAAACAAATCCGTACAATCATCTGGAATAGGTCTGCAAGAGCAACGCGACGGGCTGATACATATATAAGACATTCCAATTTTGGTTTGACTACACCTTTTATACTTTTAAAACCGTTTGTTTACATTATTAAGATGATCCTTAATTAAATTTTGTTGTTTATATTTTGTGCACATACAAATTTTTTTACAAAATAATGAAATAAAAGCATTGTTTCTTTCGAGACTTCGTTTGGAATTTCTACCAGACAGCAGGCAAAGTCCATTATCGAATGTGTTTGCTTTTTGTTATGCAGTTTCTACACATTTTAATGATTTTTGTATAAAAAAAACTCCACGTGAAAAAACGAATGGAACGCGATGGATTACGTTTTCGATACATGCATTTACTGCCTGCAATACTTTGGTGCAATTTTTAGAAATAGCTCAATTGTTTGAAAACTAAATAAGAACAATGTCATTGTCTTACCTTAAAACCAGAGACAATGTATATAAACAATTATTGTATTATTGTAGTCTTTTGACCCTAAAAATACTTCTTAAATACAATATTTGAATATTAATGTTTACAATCTAACAGTTTTCATTAAATTTTACTCAATTTTTAGCTCTGCCGCGCGTTTCTTAAATGCTATTTATTATTGAGTTTTTTCACAAAGATTGTGTCAAAAAAAAATGCACGCTTGGACTAAAAACTGCATAAGAGAAATATAAAACGATTTTTTGTGGAGGTTAGTTTCAGTAGCACATCAATATAGATTTAAAAAATAAGGAACGATTTTTTGTTCGCAAATTTGTCCATCTTATACCCGTTTTCTTGTCCTTTAGTGTCTTCTTTCTATAATCTCTTTGTTGGGCTTTATCGGTTCGCTTAATCCAAAACCCGAACAAAGTGATAAATTCTGGCAGATTGTGCAGTGGCTATTTTCGATTAAAACTTGCTCCCTCGGAGAAGCGCTTCGTGAATTGGGCATCGTAGTTGATACTTATCACTCTCATGATACTTCATCTAGCGCATAAATATTCAATGCCTTCGAGCGGGTTTTCGAACATCCAGCAGAACATCCCAAATTGCATGCAACGCTCCGGTGGGCATATCGCGAGGCGACTTACAACATGCACAGCAAGAAGATTTGCGTACGGTGGGAAATGGTCCATTCGCAGCGTTCCGAGCATCGGTCGTGTTGGAAAACACTCTGCACGGACGTCACCCGCTCGGAAGAAATTCTTTCACAACAACGACACCACGATGGTGATGGGTTAAGCGGAAGATAGCAACGAGGCAAGGATTAATCTATAACTTGCCATATCTCGCACTGCTTTGCGACCCCGTGCGGATTCGTCCATCCATCTCCATCGTCATCTGTCATAGCTTAGCGTTGGGGACTGGCGAGCGACGGCTTTACGGTTTGCCGATTCCGGCACTGCCGTCACCATCCGGAAAGAAGATGACACACAGATGATGACGTTGGAATTAATTCCCGAAGAAAAATCCACTCGCCTCCTGACGCCAGATCGATAGCGCTGGCAACGGAACGGAGCCCATGTCGTGCATATTTATCCATGCTTGACGAAATAAGCCTCCACCATGTGTGTGTGTGTGTGAGCTAAGTAGCGAAACCGGACCCTCCGGGTGCCGGAAACTGTTCCGTGTGAGTGTATCGGTGCGGTTTTCGCGTTCCCCTGGAGCGCATTTCCGGCGCGCACTGTGTCGCATCTCACTCAGGCGCGATCTTTGACCCCGAAACCTCCACCCGGGGAACGGATCCCGAGCAGTTACTTCCGAGGAAAGCCTCATCCCCCCGAGGAGGCGCGCCAACGATGACGATGACGAAATGTATGCAAATCCAACCGGTGGAAGGATTATTCCCCGAACGGCACAGGCGGTGCTCGTAAAGCTTAATTCCGCCTGGACACGGGGAGAGGGTGCCGACGGGGAGGGGGGGGGGGGGTGGGTGGTGGTCGTATGGAGATTGTTCCTTTGAAACCCCGAATTTCCCTCTTCCTACCGTCCGGCGGACATCTTCCTGTAGCACAAATGGCTGAACAAGAACTTTCGGTGACGAGGCGACCCAAATTTGGAACGAGGCAATCCAGTTCCAGTTTACATGCCCGATGAGGCTTCCATGCCCGGTTCGGTCTTGTGGTTGGTCACCTATGAGCATTTTGTTGCTGCGAATGGCAACAGACCCATTTCTCCTGTCCCTATCGCGGTGTTGAGGAAAATCCATTCGATTGTGGGGAAAATTCGGTGACACGAGGCCGTAGCCGTTAGCTATGGTTGGAGAGCTTTTTTTTTATAGGAGAAGCGAGGGTAACATGGGAAGAACAGCGAAAGAGAAAGAACCTCAAAAATCCATAGCAAATGTGTTTGGCCGCCTGAAGGGAGTTTACCGCCTAATGTTTCCCTTTCGAACGGGGCTAGACCACACCGGCTGCTAAAAGACTTTTATCGGTAATATTGCCTAACTTTAGGCGTCAAATCGTACGCACTGTAGAATTACATCGCGTTTTGTGGACATTATACGAGAAGAGGCGATATTTCAATTAGGTTTTTTTCTCTTTTTATTCCATAACCGCAAGACTGTAAAAATCGTCAGTTTTATTATAAGAATAAAAAATTCAACATCAAAAGTAAAATAATAATAAACAACAAATCTGTATCAAAAAGGGGTAAAACAAACGCTCACTGTGCGCGGTTTTTGAGATGAAACCATTTTTTGTTTTGTTTCTTGCTGTCGAAGTAGTTTTTATCGCTCCAGTCAATCTCCCGGTGACATATTATGCCATTTTGTGTGGTGAAAAATGGCACGATAAAAATCCCTCACGTGATGCGTTTCCCCGTGTGGGAATGGAAATTCTACCCACCAGTGATTTACATATCTACGTTCGCTTTCTTTACACAACCAGCAAATAAACCTCACGCAGAGCTTTTTATTGATTTAGCGAGATACGAAGTCGCACTCGCACGGGTAGGTAAAGGCACGCTGGAAATGGGAAAACTTTTCCACGGGAAACCGTATCGAACCCTCCGATGCCGGGTGTTGGGATGCCGGGAATGGGAAACGAACGTCCGGACTTTCTTCCACCCCACCCCACCCCAAGGAATTGCTGCAGGTGTGGATGGCAGAGCAAATATGGTAACAAACTGTGCTGAAATCGTTCGACTATGATGCTTGAAAGTCAAATCACTTGGGCTGTCATGTTGCGCTTGTGTTCCGAAATCGAAAACGGTCTCTCGTTGTTTCGGTTCGATTCCCAAGTGCGACGCACCGACTTCATATTCATATTATTGCGAAGAACTCTTACCGTAGCTTGCTGAACTGAATCCCTTCGAAGGGACACTCCTATCGACCACAAAGCATTACGTAGCAACGTGGTGGCTTTGCGATGGGCGTCCCCCATCGGGAACGTTGCGTTTCCTCTCCCCCCAAAGTGCAGTTGTGTTCATTTCCATTCGAACCATGCTCGGTACACAAACGCATCAATAATTCGTCGCTATAGACCCAGCCAAACGACACAACGCAAAGAAATACCATCCAGTCACAGGCAGCCATCAATACGATGACCCGTCCCAAAGCCCAGCGGAACGTGGAACGTAAAGGTTTTTGCAATTTCCGGACCCGTTTGTGTATGTGTGTGTGTTTTTTTTCCTATTCAACTCCACATTCCCCGAAAGATTCGCGTTTGAGGCGATCGTCTGAAGCCGACCAATCTACGAACACCAAGGCCAATTATTGTGCTTACCGAGGAAAAACAGGAAAGCGTCCTGCCCGTAGGGCTGCTTCATGCACGGTGGTGCGATCGTGCACACTGGCATCGATGTGCATCCATTCATTGGCCGCATCACGTGAGGAAGAGGCGAGAAGCATTGATTATGGAGGCCGACCGACATACTTTCCGCTCGGCTGGATCGTTTTTCGATATTCAAATGTTGATATGTTGCTACTGCCGCTGCGTACTCTTATTTTCAGCCAGTGCCCCGTTGCAGTCAAAGCAGTGCGCAAGCACAGCACCCAGTCAGGATTTTCGCAGGGCGGTGGGTGAAAAATTTGGCCCCCGGTTTTGTGCCGACCATGTCGTCCCGTCCGGTTTGGATGTTTCCAGTTCGAAATCAATCAACCGGCACCGGCCATACGGCGGTCGGGTGCAGTTTTGTGCTCGCATTAGGGCAGCGCTGCCGTACAAAAATCGCGTTTCATGGACAATCCTTCCCGCACGGATGGAAGGGATGACACTGACCGCAGAATTTTGATGCAGCGAGGTTTTCGTGCTGATGGTTTGAAGGCGCTTGAATGACGGTTGGGAAAAGAGTAAAAATATGAATAGATATGGCCAGCGGTTAAATCATAAATTTTATTGATCCCATCAGGCAGAACGGATTGTCGAATACGTCTTTTGTGTTGCGTTTCAGCTTGGATAGGCAGTCAAAGGAAGTATAAAGCATTTTTCGTTACGTTTGCATACCTATAGGCTGACAATGCAGGTTGGATCCGAAAAGTATGCAATTGATTTGAATATATTGTTAAAATTATTAAAAGCTAACAAATGCTTTATTTTATCGTCACACAATTCAGTGTGCAATGTCAGAAGCGCTAAGCAAAATTTTACTTTGCTTACACTAAAACATGGTCCTTCGAACCGGATGGACGCCGAACGTCGTGTGTTTTTGTTCAAACAATCGATTTGTGGCCAGCGTCGATGTTTCATGAAATTATTTCCAAATAATTCTCGCGTCCCACGCTCCATCCCACCCGCCGCTCGGTCTAATCCGTGGAAATCACGCCGGCACAAACCTGCATCTAATTTATGTTCGCCCGGAGCGAGTAATTCATGAGGCCAATCTTACCACCGGGCAGCCGCTGGTTGTGCAAACAGCCGGTGCGTGCACCGTCGATGTTACAATTTGCAATCACGGAATGTAAGACGATGGACGTGTCCGACGCCTAAATTCATTCACTTCTTGACATGGCTTGAAACACAGCATGCCGATGGCTAATGGGAAGCGTAACAAAAGCTGGGACGCCAGGATGGTTTCGATTAGCTCGAGTCGCCCTGCGCGTCAAGGACGGAAGAAGGCGTCCATCCCGTGCTTCACACCCGGTCCACGACGATAAGCGCGAAGAAAATCTACTCCAGCGCCGGTCGGACGGTTGCAAGCTCGCACTGGTTGCACACCGGTTCCGGGGCATCGGATCGGCATGGGTGAAATTTTAATTAAATTTATCACATTCTGCTCGCTTGGGCAAGGATTGTTTGTTTGCATTTCAACGACAGCGCCTCGAACACGGGAAGCGCACAACGGCTGTCTACGGCCTGCGCCGAGGACCAGTTCGGACGTCCGAAACGCTTGCCATCCGCTCGCAGGCACGACGATAATAAATCCTACGCCAAGGATGCTAACATTCCGTCCGGTGAAAGGAAGGAAAACACCTCACGAGTAGATACAACCGTGCACGGTTCGGTTTCACAAGCTTCCGGTCGAGGGAGGAAGTACGTGTGTTTGTGTGTGTGTGTGTGTGCGCGCGCTAGTGTGCGCACTAGCTGGAACAAGTGGTCCCATTTAACGAGTCGATTGAAATGATTAAGTTAATTCTGGTGCGCTATTGTGTCTTGTAAGTGCACGAGCTGCGAGCTCCAAATCGCCTGGTTCCCTTAAACGGGCGAAATTGTCACACGGCTCACGTTTCTCAGCGATAAAGGGAGCGTTTCAGTTCCACGGGATAAGTTGTTGGGTAATCGAACGTAAGAAAAATTGAATTTGAACGAGGGTAGCTTACGATGGGAAGCGAATAAAGTTTGTGATCCTAACCAGATTAGCGATTCATTTGAACAACAAGAGTGTAAAGCTTTGATAGATTTTATATTAAATATTTAAGTTAAACTAGTTTACAATTCAACTGTTTATTTCAAATTATTTTTTCGATTTTTTAACTATTTATTTAAATGAAAATAATCAACATTTTATGTTTACGATTTTAAAAAACAATGTTATATACATTTTTCTTATTTAATCCACCGTTGATGAAGCAACATTCATAACCATCTAAAAATGTCATTTGAAAAAAAAATGTAAAAATGGAATAAAAACAATCGAATCTTGTATTTAATATGTTTTCATAAATTATTATTAATCTAAATTCCAATTTAAACATTACACATTCGACTATGGTAAAACATATGTGGCTAAAAATTGATGACCATGGGTCAGTTTTCAAAATTATAAATTATAAACTCTCACACCCCTTCGTCCTGTTCTAAATTTCTTACTCTTACTCTAAGTTGCACAAGATATTGCGTTCTTTGATGTATTCTCTGAACGATGTCGTACAATAATTCGACGCATTGTATCTCCATTCCATCCGCGTTGTTTCTTTAATAAGTTTAATTATCAAACTATTCAGTTTCCTTCGTCTACTCCCATCCTCCTTCCGTCCCTTTTTTCTTGCTTGCTAAATACCTTTAGTTTTAATTGGAGCAAGTTTGGCTGGAACAACTTTTCCATCGATTGTTTCCGCGCTTGCACGAACTAAAGTTGCTGCGTTTTAATTAATATTTTTCCCATGTTCCCGCGCGAAACTGGGGTACGTAGTGGCTGTCGGCATGTTTTCGGTTTGCCCTCAACGCAGACATGCACTTTGTTACTGTGCATCATCGAGGAGCAGCGTGTGCTGGTATCGGCATCGTTTGCCATCCGGAAGTAAAGTATTTACAGCGCACAAATGCTAAGCTTTGCCATCGTGAAGACGCGCATAAAATGTATGGAACAAGAGAGTGAGAAAGAACGTGAAAGAGACGCTAAAAAAAATTCACTCACAGCAATGTCATTCTTTATCGGAAGAAACGGAAAGCCAGACCGAAGGTGCAGATTTTGTTTTTCCTATCCAGCGCCCTTACCCCGGACCGCTTTTTCGCTATTGTTTCGCAGATTCTCGGCCAATGCCACACGGTCTTACGCCACCGGTTGCGAATCATCGTAAATGAGTGTGCCTGCGGAAAACTATTGTCTAAAGGCCCCCCAAACCGCCCGTTCTTCGGCTACAATGAGACCAATGCCGAAGGGGGAGACTATTGTAGCTCTCATTCGGCGTGCCGGCGAGTCGAGTCGGGCTTTCTGGTTTTGCCCGGTGTGTTTTTGATGCAGTTTGCGCGTGGTTTGAGCGAACGGTGGGTGCAGACAACGGCTTCAACTCGGTCCGTTTGTCTGCATCTCGCGCACTCTGAAGGAAAGGATGTGTTCCGGGTTTAAGGGATTGTGTTTTTCGTGCTGCTCCTGCACAATGTATCTTTTTATTGTTTTGAATCCTCTCACGAACACAAACACACACACATACAACAAGCGGTGTTGAGGGGTTTGTTTGTGGATGCACGACACGAAAACACAAAACATATTACGCATTGTGAAAAATAATGGCCACAAAGTGAATGCCAGTGTCACGCACTGCAGCGCTTGTGTGGCGTGAAATATAAAGTGCTACAGGGTGGCATTGTGTGCCCCAAAAGAAATAGTGTTTGTGTGATGAAATACAGTTGAGTTTTTCTGTTCCATATTTAAAGCATTTTAAGTAATTTTCTAACGACAAAGTGGAATAACTTTTTGAAGCAATTTAATTTCTTTTGATTGCATACATTTAGGCGTCATACTAATGGTTAGCATATCGCACGCTTACGCCCCTAAAAACGTCGCTATTAAGAGGTGAAAATGTGAAAAAAGAGTTACATAAATCTGTCACACGCATGAGAAAACGCAGTCCATTGAGAAATTAATAATCACACCTCCGGCCACTAATTGTCAGGCATAAGCGAACGCCCAATCGACAACCCCCTAAGCGCCTAATGGTGTGCGTCTTGTGCGACCGGCGCTGTGAGTTGCCCGCAAATGTTGCAACATTATTTTCGACACCGTCCACACGCCCGTAGTCCCCTCCACCCCGTCAAATGCCGCACTGGACCGCTGGTGGCGGGTAATTAACACGTTTTATTGCCTATCTTCTGGCGCGTGGATTTCATCGACTCCATTCCGGTGGCGCTTTCATTCCATTAAACCGTCGAAATGGTGCGGTTGGTGGTGCTGGAGGGGAAGAAATTTATCACCAACACAGAGCGGGCTGCTCACTGTTTTGTGGGCAGTATCCGGTAGAAGGATAGAGAAAGAGAGAGAGAGAGAGAGAGAGAGAGAGAGAGAGAGAGAGAGAGAGAGAGAGAGAGAGAGAGAGAGAGAGAGAGAGAGAGAGAGAGAGGCAGAGAGAGAGAGAGGCAAAGAAGGTCGAAGAAAAACTCCCGTCTTTCGTTGATCGTGTAAAACAGCAAGCAAAAAATCCAAACGATAGGCAGGCCTGCTTTGATGAAGATAGAATATGGCTAATTTATTTACTCTCCTCCACCGTTCAATTCACCAGCACGAACCACGGGGCTCTGTTTTCCATCATTCACGCTCGCGCTTATGAACGCCCCAGCGCAGTTCACCTTCTCCGGTGTTGCCCAATTGCACACCACCAACTCGCTCACATTTCGAACGAGGTGGTGCAATAAAAATCTAGTGAAAGCATTATTGATCCCACCAGAACATGCAACTTTCGGCGCTGGCGGCAAAACTACAAACCAACCCCCGCTCCGTTGATTCGCTGCGGGGAAGGTAAAAAAAACGACGGCAGTTCAAAAGGGGTCAGTTCGCTTTTCCTTTAAACGAAAATGTTCGTCCAAAGTTCGTAACCATCGTTTGACCCGGGACCCAGTTGCCGAGTCGCGTCAAGCGATTGAAACTTCTCGTGGAAGATCATAAAATAGGCATTAAAGGGGTTAGAGCAGAACGGCTGCATTTAATTAGGTGTGATCGATAACGCTGATGGGATGGTCGGAAATGATTCCAGATTTTGAATTGTAGTAAAAAACTAGCACACCAACTAGGGAGTTTCTTAAGAGAGATCTGCCCCAGAACGTGCTCCAAATTTCATAACTCATCTCCGACAGAGGTTGCACCAACGGGAAACCGTTTTCCGTGTTTAATCGATTCTATTTGCATTGGAAAATGAGACTTTGGGTTGGGTTTCCAATCATTCGTCCGTTTCGTCTCGTATTAACTACTAAGTTTCCACGCTGGAGAAACACGAAGCTGTCAGGGTTTGAGCGGACCGGAAAACTTCCGCCAAACTCTCCTGAGAGGCCTCGGGTCATGATCTAATTTTTTGGGCCGATCGAACTTCCTCCCGTACCGCGGCGCGGCTTGATCGATTGCGCTTGTTAATGGAGTCGTGTTTGTTGGAGTGACGGATGGAAAGTTTTCTGTGAAGTTCGATACCAATCGACCCACTGCCGCTTCGGAGAAGGGTTTGGCAATTAGGAAGTGGCATCGGTAGTTGCGCTTGCCTCGGTGGCAGGTGCTTTCATGAAAGAAGCTACTCGAGTGTGTTCTTAAACCCTATTTATAAGCTTGCGAGAAGAGGGCTTGAATGCTCACTTGAAGCTGCTTTTGTTGTGCGAACAAATTTGATCCTTTTCTACTATCGTTTGAGTGGTTCCAAATATTGATTCGTGTGTGTGAGTGTTTTTATAAGACGAGCACACATCCTGCAGGGCGTCCTGAAATTCTTTCACTGGCAAATGCTAGCTCTCCTCAACATTTGTCTTGGTCAAGCCATGTTTTCGTTTTTGTGTAAATATTTACTAGGCAACATCCTGCTCATGTAGCCATAGAAACAATCGCAATATTTTTTTAAAATTATTGAGCAACTGGGAAACCTGTAAAACATGATTGTTCAATAAAATACAAAAATAGTTGTAAGATTGAAAATATTCGTTCGAGTGATTGATTGTCATTACGCCTGAATGTATGCAATGTGTAATTTCTGGTTGTAAGCTCTCATGTTCGGCTATTTCAATATTAAAAAATGTACTGAAATAAACGTGTTCCAAAAATCGCTTCTCACTCAATGACTAGCAAATTTTTACCATCGGAACAGCTGACGATTGACGAACGATCTTCGCATCAACGTGTTGTCTTTAATCTGAACCAAAATCTGTGTGTCACCCGTACCTATCCGTCCAGAGTTTTGCTGTCGATCAATATTTCTCATTTATTTCAACCACACACATACACACCAAGCCATGACACGAAATCACCGGTCCAGCGGAGCGTGATGAGTGTCCTCTCCGAGTCGCCAGACGGTCGAACATCTTTTCTTCCACCGAATCTCACCGAAGCCGTCGCCAACTTTTCCTTATTATCATTATCATCGCCCAACCCCGAAGGAGCCGCTTTATCGCGCTCGTCCGTTGTGTCTCGTTGTAATCACGCTAATCCCCGAAATACCATTCTGGTCAGCGCTTCACACCATCCACGGGAGGTTTTTTTTTCTTGCGCTTCTACTTGCGATCCGCAGCGGAAGAGATCATTGTCAACGCGATGACATTTATCTTCTGGCTAAACTGTATGTCCTACATTCAGATCGCCAAGGCGGCCGACCGTCCAGGGGCGGTCAGTTGAGCTCGACGGGAACATAATAGCAAAGAGAGTACGAAAAAAAAACTCATCCTGCTGAAAGCGAAACAAAAGATTACGCCCGCGTTTGTTCGGTGCTGTTTTCTGTCAGTTCTTCGCGTTGTTTCCTCTCGCTTGGACACTTTCATGCCGTCCGAAGTGTGGAAACCATATAACGCTTTAGTTAGGGCTGCTTGTATTAGCGGTAGCGAGGGACAAGCCACCTCGCGAGAGCAGGTGCCTAGACGTGCCGCGGGGTTTTCGCTTACAAAACGGACGCAAAAGCCCAGCTTTTTTTTTCTCTCCACAAGCAGCAACAACAAAACGACTGCAAATGATTAGGAAGATGAATTTCCCTTCCTTGCCGTCTTGCTATGTCCCAAACTCCCCAACCACTCCCGCCTGGCCACCGGTAGGGATGAGCTTTAATGAGCATTTTACAGCGTGTGTACGTTTGGGCGCATCATAAAAGTGGTCAACAGGGGATGATGACGGTGGGGATCGTAAAGCGAATGGGGGTGCAGTTTTGCGGCCATCACCGGTCGTAGATTATGATTTCTTCGCGGTGGAAATTTGTGGTCCACGTAAATGATTATGCGAGTGATATGATGATAATTGTTGGCGCTTGCGATGATTAAAAAAGATTTAAGTTTTTTTGCTGCTGTTGGTTGAGAATGTTTACCGACCCTTGAAACGAGCATTTATGTATTTTTTATGTTCATGACATAATTTAAAACCATTTGAGAGAAATGTTTAAACCATTGAGCAAACCAAATAAACGTTTTTTGTATGTCCTGTTAAATAAAACAATCAACAAAACAATAAAATAAAAAATCTTAAAAATTCTTTAAAATTTTTTTATCACCAAAAAATAATAAAAAATAAATGGTTATCGTTCTCTTATGGACAAAATTCAAATGCTCAACAACGAAAAATAGGACGAAAATCTTTTTCAAGAGACAGTTATTTTTTAGAGTAGTTCTATTTTTTTCTTTGCGTATCAAAGGTAAAGAAATGATACCAGAAGAATATAATGATTTAATTCTTTTTTTTTGCAAAAAAAAATTAGTTTTACGCGACGTTAGAACCTGAAAGCTTACTGTTTTGTTTTGTTTTTTATATGTCAATTTGGCATTACTCAGTCATTTAACAAAGCTTTTTGTATATTGTATACATTTAAGCGACCCTTTACTCAAAGAGATTTTATGCAATACTCATGAGGACGTTAATGTCTAAAATTAATAACTGGTTGACTGGTTCCAGCAAATTGTTTACTGCTTGTTGTTTAATTTGATACGTTTTTATTGTTTATATTATTTAATATATTCCTACTTGAAAAAAGTTCATAGTAGACTGTGATGTGAATAAAGCACAAAGCAGCACAGGGGTTAACATTCAATTAACCACTCCATCAATATTTCTTAACATGGTTGGAAACTAACGAACCCAAACAATCACACGTTCTATACACTAAGCTACAAGCTATCGTTGGTGGCTCACATGTCAATAACTTTCGTCTACGTGCACTCTTTTCACAGGAACTATTCGAACGCTTGCCTCGCTGGATCTGGAAACGAAACCAAGCTACTGGTTGACGGTGTGCGCCCAGGATCAAGCCGTTGTACCGCTGCACTCGTGCGTCCAGGTAAGTGCGTGGCGCTCCGTCCCAAAAACCACACCCGGCAGCGGCATCATGGAGCATCCGAGCACTATAATTCTCTTTTCCGTCCTTCACAGGTGTACATCGAGGTGCAGAACGAAAACGACAACGTCCCGCTGACGGAGGATGCCGTCTACTATCCGTCGGTGCCGGAGAGTAGCCCACCGAACGTGAAAGTGCTGCAGCTGGTGGCCGAAGATCGGGACATTGATCCACTGCAGCAGATTTCCTATCGCATTACGTCCGGCAATCCGGAGGGTTACTTCGCCATCAACAGCTCGAGTGGTAAGTGGTACCGGTGGGAAGGGTGGCGCAAGGTTTTTCCCTAACGAGCAGACACTGGCGATTGTTTCCTGATGCACACTTTAATTACCATCACCAACTTCGAGCCGGTGCGAGCGAGTAGAAGATGGTAAAATAAATCACGGAAAAGATTTACCATCGATCGGGAGGCGTGTTGGAAGAAAATGCACTTTTAAAATTCAATTATTTTCTCATAAAAGTCAGCAGCACCGTGCGAACACAATATCGATGGAGCCATAAATATTGATCGGGAGTAAGGTTGTTAACGACGACCGAAGGTTGGCACGTCCTGGCGGTGCTGTGGGGTGTGTGTTTGTTCCACTTAGTCGCTATCAGGTCCGGGAAGACGGGCATGGGCAGTGACATGGAAAACTCACTCGTAATCGATGAAGACGTTACGCTTCCCGGTACCCTTCCCGAGCGACGCGAAGATGCGAGCTGTAATTGATAAGCCATTGTGGGCAAATGGGAAATTTTGTAGTGAAGCATCTTTCAAGGACTGACCCGTAGCGCAACGTTGCTAGCGCGCCGTATCCATCAAGGTGTAATAGAAGGAACCGGGCGTTGGCTTGTCGATCGGTTACGGTTGGCCGAGCCGGAGAATCCGCACACTCAATGTGATGGGATTTTTCCTTTCTCCACTTCCGGAGGCATGAAGTAGTGGGTCGAAGAAAAACCTGCAACCGGTACCGAGGACGAATCAGGCAAACGGAAGAAAGAAACCCAGAACAACTATCGAACGTAAACCTGTTTTCCCCCTCAGAAAACACGCACACACACATCGACTTCAATCGAAAGAGTTTGCTTTTTCAAATCGCTCAACGCTGCGCACTACGCAGACCAACGGGTGGCCGTATTGCATTGCAAACCGTTGTCGGTGGAATGGAAATGAAATCAAACCGTTCTCCGCCCACTTTCGGTCGGGTGGCAGTGAAAGAGATTGGGCGTTGAATTATGTATTTGCCCTTTAGCGTTTGGGATTAAAGGTGGAACTGAATAAGAAAAGCATGTTCGTCCCTCCATTTGGAGGCGATTATGGCGAAGGTTTGGCGATGTTGACCGGTTGTGGGGTGGCTTTTTAAAGCACTTCTTGCCGGCGAAGCTGATTCGTGATCCGTGTGCTTTAAAGGATAACGCTATGGGCTTAAAATTAACTTCCCGACAGTAACGCATTGTTTCGATTGGTTTTGCCTTCTTTCAGGATTGATTACTACAACCGCACGCAAGCTGGATCGCGAGAATCAACCGGAACACATACTTGAGGTAAGAACACTGAGTGCGACGAAAGATGAGCTTAATTTACGCAGTGAGATCTTTACAACCCAGTATTTGAAGCTGTCTTAAAAAAATTCCATTGTTATTTATGTTTTAAGGTGGCCATTAAAGTATCATGTGTACCATTTGTAAAGAATTTAATTAATGTGTTTTGTTAATTCCAAGTGCCTACATTTAGGCGCATTTAGGTAGAGCATATGCTTGAACGCTTCTGTGATTCCTCTATTCGCTTTTTAAATTAGAATGAATATTCTTTTATAAATCTCACATTTCTTCCAATTCCTGTTCAACCTATGTGGGAATTATGTTAATTCACAAGCCGACAGTCAGACTGGCCGAGGCTAACTTAAAAAAAAACAACAGACTGTAATTGTTCAAAAAACATCTTAAAACCTTTTTCCCTGTTAATAGCGTACTTTTCCTCCCCAAATTCTTCGAAGGAAACAAACTTCAATGATGTCCCAGGGGCACATAAAAAACGGAACGCTCTCCTCTTAATTTTCGGTGCGTTTATAATACTCACAGCGACCCACCGCGTAACGCTTTCGACATGGCCCGAAGGTGCCATGGCACCGGTGGCCCAACAATATCGCAAATAATCCACCATCATTCAAACTTCCCTGCTGGTGGTCCGCTTTGGTGACGAAATCCCGGGAACACCGCCACCGACATGATGTAGCTTCCGCACCCCCAGCCCACCGGAAGCTTGCTCATTAATCATTCGGTACAAAATTAATTTGCCACCACCCACCGGCCGACCTGGCAAGCAACCGTTCCCCCTACACCCTCCTCCGGCGATGGATTATTTTTCGCCCTGGCTCGAAACCCGCACGGACTAATTTTCCCGCTTTATGCCATTTTAATTACAGGTCCTGGTGATGGACAACGGCGAGCCGCAGCTCTCGTCGACGACGCGCGTCGTCGTGCAGGTCGAGGACGTTAACGACCATGCGCCCGAGTTCGATCAGAAGATGTACAAGGTGCAGATACCGGCGAACGCGAAAATCGATCAGCCACTGTTTCAGGTAGGTAGCGTCCCTGTTCGCACAGGCTGCTATTGTACGCTATTCGTTCGTTGGAATGTGCCGTTGTTTGTGTTTCCGATCCGTTTCGTACACCGGCAATCCGCGCTGTGCCTTCTCACGCAAAAGAAAAAGGCAAAACAAAAACACGCTACGACGAACAAGTGCGGATTGTCAAATAATTATCACCAAGTGCATCCTTTGCGTTTATTCACCACACCACACCAAACAGGGGAAAACTCATTGCGCACTACACCCACACTAGCGTGAACGCGAACACTCCACACGCCATTTAAAACGCTCTTCAAACGCATACACACATTTCACCGTCATCATCATCGTCTGCATGCCCTAGTTCTCGCGGGTTTCATCGGGTCCGACCCCGTAGCTATTAATCATTTCTGACATCCTGACATGCGGGCACTGCGGGTACGTGGGATTCGTTTCCATCCAACGGGCCGCGTTAATGCGCCCACACCACGATTCATCGATATAACACGTAACTATAGGCGATACTTGCATACATGCAGGCGCACAGCCCATCTGTCACACACGGGCTGGAGCTGCTGCGAGCTGGGGGAGAACCACCGAAACTTGCCTGCTGGCTTCGGCGCGCTAGAGAATATTTTTAATTTTCTCCGAATTTTAACGGACGGATTTGCGGCCAGCAGTGAAGCATTAAAAACTTTTGCTTAAACCCTCGCGTATTTCACACAGTGCAGTGAAGGCTTTGGGTGAGTACTTTTCGCAACCGTTGCCTACATTTGGGCGCACTTGAAACAGTACGTCAGTGTACGCGCGGGTGCCCACGCTCGCTAGGCTTAGGATGGAAAACCCTCGTTTTCATGCGAATGTGGGATTAGTTTCATAAATCGTTAATCCTTTTTCGAGAGCGTGGATGAGCGGGAGGAACAGAGGGGAAGTGGTAGGCCTATATTTTGCCGCAAATCCCTGCCGGAGTTGCACGGTCGCGCCCGAAAATTCCCCACACGCCGGCAAACTTGTGTGGGCGTGCAGCCTTGGTCTGGCTTCGGCCGAATCCGTTCAGCCGGTATTGGGTTTCGAGCGCGCGAACTTTGAACCGTGTCGAGCTGCAGTAAAAATCCCTTTTACTGTTCACACCTTCCCAGGGTGGGGTTTAAGGTTCAAGGGACCGAATGGTCGGATGACTCGAATTAACCGGCTTCAGTTGAGTTTCACCGCACCAATCTGATACTTTTATTTTCAGCTCCTCAGCCACCCGCACCAAGGCTCGTTGTTCGAAAAGACCAGCTTTTTTGTGTAGTTTTCGATGTCGGTTTTTCCATCGTTTTTTGTTCGCCCGAACGTGTCCGGTAGGTCGAGGTCGAGCTGAGCTCGTTGGTGCATAACGACATCACCGTCCGGGCTCGGTCGGTGCTATACACTCATTAAAATCTCATTTACCAGAAAATAATAACATCCGGTGTTTCTAATGGGCGACGACCTGCCCAGCATCGTTTGGGTCGCTGATCCTGCTAGACCTCTCTAGCTCCATGCTGGACCGGCCCGCCGGACTGTTGCAACATCAACCGATGGGATGGCGAGTGGCTGTTTGCCGAAATGCACACACGTGTCCGCTCGTTCATAGGCCGTTATACTGAAAAATTGCAATCAGCAAAAGTTGTGTCATACGATTTACGTTCCCCCTCTGGGAACAACGGATAGATATGTTTCCTGATATGCGTTCGTGTTCTGGTTTGCTCAACAAGCTTCGGATTTCAGATGAGTAGCTGAATACAACCTAAAGTTTGTAGATTTTCATCAGATTCGGATGCCTACAAATTTGGCAGCAGGATGTTCAGTTGTTTCGCGATTCAGTACGGAAGTTATTGACGTAGGTCTTGATTGAAATTGGCACAAACAGTTGGGATGGGATTAAAATTTTATTTCAGTGCGATGCTTTTAAGAGAGGATAGACGAACAAATAAGAGGCATTTTCAGCAGTAGACGGTATAAATTCTACTGACAATCGTTAATATATTTTCTATTTTACAAATTGCTTTCTAAAAAAAGAGAAAGCAGATTTTTTTTATTTTTTTTAAAGTTATTTATTTATTTAATTTTAAGGAAAGCAGGCAGAATGTAAAAATTTGTTATATGAGTTAAAAAAAATCGGTTTAAATTGTTTGTTAGCGTCTTTTTCCATTTTTATTCCGGTGCCCCTTAAGTTCCTTTCCCGTACATCCACCGAAGACGCATTCTGTCTAGCTTCGGTGATGAATAATTCAATCAATTTCGTGTAATTAATTTCTGCCCGCCCCGACCTGGGTCTCACGAATGGCCGTTGTTGTGGAGACACAACTCACCGGCCAAGCATTAGGTAATGAGCCGCATAAAACGATGTACAGCAAACATCGCGAATCCGAACTATGGGAACGCAATAGTGAGCAGAAGAAAAATGATGAGAAAACTCGCTCACGTGCCTACCTAAACACAGCAAATGATTTATCGTTTCATGTTATTGATGTTGCTTTCGCACGTTCCAGACGGCGTGTTTGCTTAGTTGTTCTTTCGTTTTCGTTGCGTTCCGGTTTCTGTGGTGCTGTACCACCACCATGGTGACATTTTCATTCCACGCTTTCCATTCGCCGGCCAGCACATCGGCACAAAACAACCTCGTCAGCTAAAGTGTGAAGAAGATGAAGTGGCCGTGGTACGGACAAAACTCTTTCGGTTTGATTAATTGAATGATAAAAACGAAGCAGGCCTGTTTTCTGGTCCGGCCATTTCGGATGAGCAGCGCTCAGTTGAATTTCAATTAGAACTGGAAGCGGAAGCTTGCCATGTCGAACAAACGGAGAGTTGTAGTTGTTTTTTTTTTTTGGCTTCGTTATAGGAGCCACCAGGCGTCTCCATGGGCAGTTGAATTTTGTTTTCCCTTATGGCAGCCACCAGGCGCCTCCATGTGCCCGGAACGCACGGGAATCAAAGATTGATGTGACCGGATATTGGCTGCGGTTGTGCGGGTGATAGTTGTAATTATGATAAGAGAAGTCATTTGCCGGTTGACCGCACCGCAACTGGGAACCGCCCGCTCCCGTAACTAGTCTTGTTCTGTTTTTTTTTTGTTTGGTTGTTATTTGTCTTCCTCCACCCGTACGGAAGTAATTACAAGGCTAGCAAGTGTTTAATTAAAGGGAACCGTCGCTTCCTTTCAACTGTTATTTAAGAGCTGCTGGCTGCCACACTGAACCCAAGCAGGGGGTGAGTTGCAAAATTAAAGTGGGCCTCTTTTTACAAAATAAACGCCTGCACTTTCGTTCGTTCAAATTTAAGCCCCCTTTTTTGGTTTATTTTCGAAAGCTTCTCCATTTCCAAGAAAAGCGTTCTGTTTGCCCTGAAAGGATGCTATCGTTTGCGTAACGTTTCTGCACTCCAGCGAGTGTGAGTGTATGCTTATTATTATTTTTTTTTTGGCTCTTCCCATAATGAAAATAAATCAACCGAACATAATGCTACACCTCGTGACTCGTTTCCACTAAACCACCGTTTGTTTTTTTTTTTTTTCTTGTCGGGATGCTTTTCTTCCGCTCCCCCCTCATTCCCCACACGTCGTTAATTACAAAATGCCGCTAAATTATGCAAAATGGCTACACACGGCAACTGCGGCGCACATTCTCCCGTGGGCAATATACATGTATAAATTTTCTCTCTCCCCCGTTTGCGCGCTCGCACACGGATACACGAAAATCACTGTGTTAGCCCTGCGGTGTTGTGGAGGCCAGTTTTGAATAATACATACGTTGCTTTCTACCTAGTGTGTGGGTGGCTGTGTAAAGAGGAACATGCGTTTATGTTTGTCCAGAGATCATCGTTCCATCGTATGCTGCCGTGCTACACATCGTTTCACGCACGCTTTACACCTTGAAGAGCCAACACGAGTACGTGGAATAATGGCGCAGCTCGGATGGGGGGGGGAAGATGCAGACCAAAAAATAGCGTCCCATCTCTGCACCGCGGCAGCGAAAGCGGTACGATGCCGGCTAGCCTTTTTCAACCCCGTATCTGTCTTGTGCATTATTCAGGCATCAATTATGCGTTATAAATTCTAAATTTACCCACTCATGTGTGGCGGACGGTGTTACATTTCGGACGATATCCACACGGTCGTGAAGGGGACGATACTGCGGTTACCGAAATTGATTTACTCCCGAAATGTCAGCCCTGCAAACGCAACGGCGGAGCACGTTGGGTCACGTTCCAGTCGCGTGTTTTGGTGTATTATTCCAACAGCTGCCACCCTACGCAACCGAACACGTGAAGCGCTCGAAATGCGGTGTTTGATGACTATCGGGAACATGAGTTTTCCCCATTTTTGCCCCATTAATTGACCCGTTTCGTGACTGAAGCACGCTTTACCGGCTGATAATGGGCGAGAGATACGGACGTTACTTTGATTGTTGTTGAAATTCGATGGCAATTAACATGAATGCTCATGGTTGGTTGGATGGTTGGATTTATTTTTAGGGACGGAAGACATGTTAAACATTTTGTTTTATTTTTTTTATAACAAAAAAAATATTTTTTTTCTATTTACTTAAAAATCCGTTTCTTGTAATACTAGGCTGAGTATTGTTTTTACAATTTAATTTTCAAAATAAATATATTGTATTTTTTTACAATGCAAGGTTAAACAAATAATGATAAAAAAATAGGAAGAAAGGATAAAATTGTAGAGGTGTTTCCTGATAGCTCACTGCTTTGGATATGACGCATACAAAAAAACACTCGTTTATATTCATAAGCACTAGTGTTTTTTTTATTTTTTTACCCAGTAAGTTTTGCTGAGCAAACGTACAGTAATGCCCCGCAGTATGCAGAGTAAACCTTCACCCTCACTCGATGTTTGTCATTCCTTAACGTCAAGTCAATGACCAGCCGAAGGCAAAACAACGGCTGTCATTTCCATTCCATAAAAGCAAACGGCGAGCTTCGCTTAGTTCCCGGTAGCTATACACCGTATCCACCGTTCCTGGCAGCCAACAATGCACGTGTTCCCAGCGTAACGAGCAGAGGATGGCCACTAGATCACTATGACACCGGTCATACCGTTTCTTCCTCACAGTCTCCCTCCGTTCTCTCTCTTTCTTTGGCTCGAACGCCGCCGGCATGTCGGATGGTGACAATGGAGGTGATAATCACGGTTACAATGACACTGCTGACAGCATGTCCGTTCCTGCCGGCCGGTGCATCCGTGCCAACCGTATCGCATCGAATCACGATTGCTTTTTGACGATGATTATGATCCGTGCATAATAGGATGGTTCGTGATGTGTCCGGTTCGCGCCGACGGACCGGGGTCATTTCGCTGCCACGCTGCCTGACAGGCCATGGAAATGGGTTTTAATGGATTGACCTTTTTTCCTCCCCTCCCAGATCGTCGCCTCCACGACCGCCCGGTGGTTTTGCCCTCGTTCGTAGTAATTTGTGCTGTCAAAGGTGCTTTCCGAGAGGAAATTAATTACTGGTCCGCTAGCGCGCCATTCGGCGCCTGCGGGCGAAAAGCGCTGGCGCTGGCTCACAGCAACAATTTTCAACCGATCGACGCCGGGGGAGAGGGGGGTTGTGTGGGCGTAAAATGTACTTAAATCACTGCTTATTAGGTGCAGTGTAAACGTTGCAAAGTACAGGAGAGATAGAGATCGATTATGTTGATGCATTTTAAGTCAAGAGGAATTCAATTGCTCTGATTGCACGGTTTTCTACGACACTCGGATGTTGCAAGCGCGACAGAGGGTAAATGCTGGTAGTAAAACGTTTTGACTTAGCTAAAACGAGACTTGGCATTGACATTCAGTGGGACAACAATTTACGACGCTTCTTCTATATATGTAGCTTTAAATATTTGAGTCGTATAAACTACTCAAGTATTTAAAGGAATACAAAAAAATGTAATTCTCAAAAATGACTAAAATTATTGTGATCTGTATAAGGAATCTTATTTGTTCACTGTGCTATTTATATTAAATGTGTTAATGGACTTTTTTTGTGAATTTCATGGAATGATTCGATGAATTTTGTGGTGATTTATTTCATAGAATATATATTTTAATATTTAAAAATGAATTAAAATCAACTTGTATAGCACAAGTTTTGGTTATATTTGAAATTTGAAAAATTGAATTGTTCGGAGATGTTAATATTGAAAGTGGTTGATAAAATACTCTAAGTTTTCATAAAAACATTTCGAGTCTTCCGCTGATCGAGAACCGATCGAGGCGCCAAGGCTAACTATGAAAATTAAATAGCTAGAAGCAATATTTTGCAACGCACAGAATAAAGAAGCCTGCTCCATAATAAGCATACTAAAAGTGATTCTAACTGTTGCAAATTATTACGATGTCGTAAAAACACTCTCTCAGACTATTTGGTTATCGTTGACATAGGCATTATCAAAGTTAACGTTCACAAAAAAGCTTTTTAAATAATTATGGAAATTTGCATTTGCAGTCTTTAGATTTTAAACGTAAGAACTGTTCTGGACTTTCAAAAATTGTATGGCTTATGATTGGCTCTTAGATATTATTTTTTAAAATTTATGTTAATGACCTACTGCACTGATACTGAATTCGCCTGAGTTAAGATATATTTTTAAATTATAATTAATAAAGGATCAGCAAGATACAAAAGAATCAAAAGAATACGCAGATCAAAAGAATACGCAAATACATTTTTAGGACAAGAGCAAACATGATAATAATAACACATTAAAAAAAAAAAAACATGAAACTAACCTCACCCTTCGACATGGAATCATTTTCCTCGGGTTATTTTTTCACCATCATATTAAACATTTTCTTCGCATCTTTCTTTACCATTCTCGTGCTCACGTTCATCGTCTTGCGACCATTGCAACCAATTCAGTTAAAGCTCGTATCATCACGTTTGTTTCGTTGTTTCGATCGCCCGGTTCAGTTGCACGATCTCATTTTGCTCGATGGATTGTCGTTTAATCGTTCTTTATAATGATAACTTGTGGAAACCTAAATTAAAAACACAAAATCTCTCACATGCAAATACACTTTCTCTTTTTTTATTGAACTGTTCTCGTACCTCGACCAACAACAACGACACGCCAACAATACGTCGCGCGCCAACAACACACGAAACCAAACCAAAACAAACCACTCCTATTTGCACTCCTATTTCGCGCTCCGTTTCAACCCGTCGATTTTTGTTTCTCGTGTGGCGGCGACGACGTTTCGTTCGACTTCACTGCTAATAATGTCACGATCATGGCTTACGATACACGCGCGCACGCACGCTCACACCACCCGCGGTCACACAGAACGATTACGCCAGCAGTGGCTACGAACCGCCGGAACTGGAGCTGACCGAACCGATGCTGTCCGATCCGGACGTCGGGCTAGACGAGGCGGCCACGTGGGAATCGTTTCCGGAGAAAAACTTCAACGATCTGCAGGTCGTCTTTCGGGTAATGATGATAATCATGTTGATGATGGTTACGAACCTGTGTTACTTGCTTTCTTACCGTCTTTTAAGCTGTTTCTTCTCTTCTACGCCTGCTCGCTTCACTCGTTGTTTGTTCGTTCTATTCACCTTCTTCGTGTGGTATTTTTGATGATTTACTTCACTATTTTATTCTTCGTTTAAGATGCATTCGATCAATCTAGCAATACGTTACAAATATCTAAACTATTTTTGTCGTTTCAACATTTTAAAAGAATACTTTCACGATTCGTTGCTTGTAGTTTGGTAGCGCCTTGTAGTGGGTTAGAAAAAAAGTAGCTTTTTATCTACCTTTATTGATGTTTCCCCTACTTTACCTGCCCCAAGTGCCTCTAATCTCTTTATTTGCCAATCTCGTAACATTATTTGGAACAACAAATCCAATCTTAGCTTTGATGTTGCCATAATATTTGTTTTGCTGAAAACAGTCATTTGTTGCTTATGGTTTAATTATTTGCCACAAAATTTGCTTTATACTGCGCACGAAAAAATTAGTTTCTCATTCATTAATAATGTTTTCTATAGGAGCATATAAAATGTGTCTGTCATCTTCGGAAACAGCTTAACCATAAAGTGTTACTTTTTTATGGCACCTTAGAAACACGCAGATATACACGGACTTATAGCTTGCGACGAGCATTATTTATTGCTGAGCTTATCGATACATTCAGGTAGCCAGCCCCGTAAGCAAACTCCCATAAAGCTGTTTACAAACACGACTCTTCGTTCGCATATGAACAGACAGCTTGCATTAGCTGTAATCTGATTCCCGCCTGAAGAGGAGACAAGATATGAGTAATTTTCTTCACGCCAATTATTGCGCATAAACTTCCCTCGGTTGTTGCCATGGAGCGCATCCACCGAATGGAAGATATCGTTCGGAATTTTCCACCATGGCCCCTATTAACCTTCGAAGTTTGCGATAACTATGTGCTCCGGGCTCAGTGGAACGCCGATTCCGGGGTTCAATTAGAGCTGTCTCGTAAGAAGAGCTAACTTATTTACCCAACAGTGCGTCGGTGCGTCCAACAAGCAAAGATTACTTGCCCCAATTCTTGGTGTGTCACTTGATAAGCGTTCTCACCCGTCCGGAACCTAAGACTCCCCTCTTGCGAGTAAGCGATACGACTTCTGAAGTGTTTTTTTTTCTTTCTTCCTGCGGTTCTTGCGGTGGTCAATCGAACATTGTCGATTCGTTTTCCTCCGGCAAAACGACGCCACTATCGAGTGCTCCGCAAGAAAAAGATGATCAACCACAAATTTTATATCCCATCAGTGTCAGCTATGGTAGTGCTCCAGGCGGCCCCGAAACCCAAACCCCAGCAGTAGCAGTTATTATCGAGCAAGTAACTTGCGGACGACGTCGCCACCATCCCACTCAGCGACGTCGTAAGAAACCGGATCCGGTTACGCTCGGTAAAGTGCATGTATATCGCATCACGCAAACCCCATTCCGGTCAGCAGCAGCAAGAGTTCGCAGTCTTGGGCAGGTGTGCGTTGTCGTACTCGCAGGAGCGAAACCGAAACCTACCGATGACGCTGAACGGTCGGTCGAGGTTGATTGGTTTTCCGGTGGTGCACTTGAAGGTTTGTTTTTGGTTCCTGCCGGTCGGACTTCGGTCTGGTTTTGCCCTGTTCGGTTGGGGCGAACGCATCTGGAAACCGTACTTAAAATACCGATAACCGCACCGCATCACTTGCGGTTTGGTTTTTGTGCGGATTCTTGCGCTCGGTACTTGGTAGTATGAGTAGTATATTGAATGAGTCATACGCGTAGAACGAGCGTTTTAATCGGGTGGTTTAGGAATATAAGGAAAATACCTTTTTTTGTCGATGGTTTTAAAATCCTTCGTCAACGTAGTGTGTGGATTGTGATATTAATTTCCAACAGTAAACTCAATAAATAAGCTTTACAACTTCCAGTATGATATCATACTCTGTTCCTTGAGCCTCTTCTTTAGCAACTTACCATGAAATAATTAAGAAGTTTTCTCCTACAAAATAAAATAATAAAACCTCTCTCGCTGCAGCTTAACAGCATATTAATGAGGTTCTAAAAGCCAGACTTAACCAGATCAATCATTATCACAGCCGAGACAGCGCAGCGCGCTTCGAAACATGAAGCCGATTGTTTTATTATTTATTTATCTGCGATCGAATGTCACGCGACGTCGCATCGCATCGAGTTGACACATGACTCGTGACGTTGACATATCATCTCCCCACCCGAAAATAGCGCACACTAGGAAGCGGCGGGGCAATAAAAAAAAACCAGAACCCTACCCGAGCGCGCACCCTCTTTAATCACATCCAATTACCGTCGGCCGTACTCAAATTACGGAATCGAATCTGCATCGATTAAACATTCATACGCGATCGGTGGGGGAAGGATGGTTGGGGGTGCGGGTGGGGTGAGTTATGGGTTTGATGTGCGCAAATTTGCACGCTCTTCCAATCCAATCAACGCTCGCCCGGTGCCGCTGCGTTGACATTTATTTCTATGGCAGATTTACGGTTGACTGATTTGACCCGTCGCCTTTCGCACCCTTCCACATGGATTCGGAACGCCACCGGCACCGTGGCTTCCGATGTGCTGGTGAAACGGCTGGCCTATCAATTCCACCGTTGCCATGTAACAACACCGTCGACATTATAATATGCTGGTCAATCAATGTTTGACTCAAAGCCGGCGACCCCGCCACGCCACTTGGTAGCTAATAATCCTTTTCGGTCGGTGCAGGAAGCATGTAACAAAGCGCACTACGAGCGCCATTATCCAATCGATGCATATTGTTTTGTTTGTCGGTCGGTGCGTCAACATGTGCCCGTGCCGCGGCATCCGATTACCCTTGCCAGGTGCTGCCCGCTGTCGAATGCTATAATCCTTCCGATTTACCTGGAATGAAATGAAAACGTCCAATTGTCGCAACGTCGCATCAGGGGCAGATTGGAAGGGAAGTTAAGCGACGGGTCGCCAACAACATCCGGTGGTGGTGACAGGATTGTGTTTTAGTTTTTCCTGTGTTGGGAAAAAAAAGGAAGTAATATCAACCCGATGGACCGGATATTTGCTGGTGCTCGCTAGTGCATCCGGTTGCAGGTGGGTGTTACATGGTTGAAAAACATGTCGGCCAATTCGATGTTTGGTGGTTTTAATTTCACAGAGCATGTAACGTAATGAATTCAAATCGCTTATCGCTTTAAATTACATCAGATAAGCATTCTGTAATGTTTTTTTAAAATCTAAACAAATATTAGATTCCAGCAAAATTACGACACATTCCTGGCAACCGGGCTGGCAGGTTAGCCACTAACTTCGAATGCTTATAACTTTTAAATTAAGCTGCGAATTAGGTGAATATTCAAGCGAATTACTAAGTAACTTTTAAAGTTTTTACATCAAACTTATGGTTTGAATCGTATTACAGTAGAACTCTTTTAATCTTCGTTGGGTAAACACAAAACCCTAGCTCTAGACAAATCTAGTATGCAATTGTTTATTGACCCTGGAAGGATTCGAAAGCATCATTCTTTAACTAGCTCATTTATTTCGTTTGAAACTGAAATACTTTGTCAAAAGTAAATTATTGGAAGAATCTTATGGGACCAAATGTCAATTAAAAATCATAATGTTGGTCTTCTATCTCTTACAAAGAGCAAATAGAGGCTAAAGTTGCATTCTTTTGCTGAATGCATTCTTTTTTAGAAAAAAAGCTGTACTTTTAAGAAATAATATATTAAAAGGAAAAACAATAGATCTAAATAAGGCAGATTAATTATGAAATAAAAAAAAAAGTTGTTTTTAATAACGTTAAAAACATTCATTTGGATAGGAATCCGGAATATAATGTTTATAAGCTAAAAAATAAACTGCAATTCCCAAAAATTTTAAAACATTTATTGATAAATACTCCAGATTAAGAGCCTGGGTAGCTGGCGAAGACGAAAAGAAAATTATAAAATTAAAAGATGAGAATAATTATATAGATCAATAACATCTAATATTAACAAGAAAATTGTTATAATTCATCAGTTTAACATTAAATTTTTATTCAAATCCATTATTTCTGCTAATGTTTGTTCAGCACAAACCCCATGCCAATGCCACTTTTTTATTTTAAATTATTCTCTGCCTATTGGCTTACGAGTTACGTTACGACGCAATCATGTCACAAAGTGCAAATATGTTAAAAACTTTCAGCCGAAATATACCCACACCGTCTCTTATTTTTCTACTCTGCCTCGGCACCACTGATCCTGCCAACAAGCTTTAAAATTTCCAACCAAGTTCAAAATACACTAAACGAGCGTTCTAAACAAGCGAGGACGGTTCGCACAGCTCAACTATTTAATTCACTTTATCACGGCAGCAAAGCGGGACAAACAAACTGTGTTCGCTGACAATAAGTCAATTTATTCATTATTCAATCGTTTCACCAATGGGGAAAACGATGAACTTCTAGACAAACACACACACACACACACACTCACATATAAGCATGTGTGCATGCGTGCTGGAAAGAGTTCTGGTTTCGAAGCATAATTATTCCGTTGCTTTTCTTTCGAACAACGCACGTTCCTTCCCCCTCGAGGGAGGAGACTGGAAACGTTGTTGATTAATTCAATTATGTTGGTTCTTTTCCGCGCACGGTGCGTCTAAATCTAGCGATGCGGCAAATGTGTGCCGGCGTCGTTGGATTTGCGTCAATATCCCGAGGGTTCACTATTCCGTTCTTAATGCTTTTTTTTTTTTGTTGCTATCTAACCAGCTCACATGCACATATAATTCATGACGCTGTGCGGGCGGGAGGGATATGTAGAAAGTTCGCATCCTTCTTTGCTAATGAAGCTCAATTAAGAATCTTTTCAGGCACTAGACACTGGATTAGCACTCTGCCTTCCGTTAGAGATCATTCCCGGTTATGTGTTTGCGAGTAATGATTTGCAGTGATAAAAGTTAGCTGCCCGCGAGAATTCTATCTATTTGCTACCAAACGATGCATTCACATTTGCATTCAAGCAGTGGCTGTTTGTCGATATTTTGTGGAAGAATCATCAGATATTAAAACCAAACTGAGTTATCTATATTGAATGGATTAATATAATGAAAATGTATTGATGTATTTTATGAGCAAAATGACGTATTTTACGAGCAAAAAATTGAACAACATTTTTTGGAAAACTTCCTAAATGGTATACATTTTTTTAAATCGTTTAAAAGATTAAGTTTTAAATAAACTTTGTTTGGCTCATCTTAGCTTTAAAGCTTTTAAATTCATTTCGCTTTAATCATTTGCCCTACATCCCCCAACCTACATGACGCACTGGAGCAAACCACACACAAAAGACAAATTACCCTCCAGAACCTTCCCATGTCAATCTTACCTAAGTCGCTGGATCTAGTGGTATCACAATAAAAAAATGAACCACAAGGCTCCATTTGCCCTTGTTTTTATCTGCAGTTGGTTTGAACGTAGGTTCTAGAAAATATTTTCAAAAAATCGCTATCGCCCACACCGCCTACCTTAGTTAACTTTTCATCTTTATGGTATTGAAGGTTTTTTTTTTCGCCGCTCCTGCGTCAGCCGTGATGTCCGCACCGCGGGCACGCTCGCGCGCACCGGCCTCCGTCAGTGTCAATCAAAACGAGGATTTGGCACGCCAAAAAAGAAGGGACCCAATAAATTATGCATGAAAAATGAACCGCCGAGCGACGGTGGTACCGCCAGGCCGCCGGGAGTCCGGAAATGAAGAAGTGCCACGTAAATCCGTTGCGGAAATCCAGAAAAGATTTAATTTTTTACTACTACTTCGACCACGCACACGCGTAGTGCGCCGTCTGGAGCGTAAATCTTCCCGATCCGCCCGGCGTGAGTCACTCGACGGTTGTTTACATTCGACCTTACGACGTTCCCTTTTATTTCACCTAAAAGCCGAACCGAGAGTGGGGACCAGAATGTGGGCCGAAAAGAAAATTGAGTGAACGAAGGAAAGCGGCTTAAAGGTGTGGACCCTTTTCAAGCGACCGCCATATTCCTTATTCTGTTAGCTAATGTAAGACGCCGTCAACGGTAAAGTAGCTTACCCTTTTCCGCTGAAACCCCCGTCGGTGAGTGTGGAGGAGGTGGGGCGGCAAAGGTACTATTTGGCAGAAGTAAATTAACTTTTCCAATTTGGTTACTGGCTCACATACGCCGAGTGAACCAGATTGATGGGAAGGTAAATTTGCTTAAGCATTAAATCTCAAGTGTGCAGGCGGCGGATGTAAAACGGGGATGAAAATTACATGTTAAGCCGATACTAACGATGGGCTCATTTTGATTGTGCATCTAAGTATACTTATAAAAATAAAATTAAAAATATGAAGCAGTAAAACTGTTCGCTACGTCACTTAAATGAACTTGGCCACAGTCGAATTTTCTGTACACCTTAATATATAACTACAGCTTTCTATCTCAAATTGTAGTTTAAATGCTTGTTTATGAAGCTAGATTCATTTACCGATCGCAAGAAACGTATGAAAAAAAAAAGATCGTTTGGGCAACTAACTAACTCATGTAGCGTTAACACAGCTTCTATCGTATTTATTTGCCATCTGCAAAAAAAAGGACATCTTTCCCTAAACCATAAACACATCGCAACGCACAGCAGTGTGTTTTCTTCACGTGCTTCATCTTCGTTCGCACGGCAGTGGCTTTGGAGTAAGGCGGCGAGTTTTTTTTTTTTTTTTTTTTGTTGCCCCTCCCGAAGTGCCCACCCGATCCGACATCTTTATGGCGATCATAAATCGAGTCGCAACGGTGCAAACCTGCAGCAACCGTCCCGGGCTGCACTTGGCTGCTCAAAATGCATTGGTTTTGGCGAAGCGATCTCATGCATTGCTAACGGCGACCGAACGCGCTGCATTCTCGGGGCGAGAAAAAAAACGGCTCGGGCTCGATTTCCATCTTCCATTCTAGCGTTCGGTAGGATTCAATTGTCGCGAGTATAAAAAAGCTTACCATATATAAATAAAACAATCTTTGAAACCCCTTATCCCAGGCGGGCTCGCGGCCAGCCCAGCCAGTGCTGGTGGAAGTGTCTGCCCGTCGCTTTTCGTTTGCGTTCCAGCGCGCTGCGCCCGGAATGAAATATGCAATTTCTCACATTTTGGTGCGCGCTCGCGGGTGAGACAATATGCATTGCTTCAACCCGCGCTCATACCCACTCCCGCCGTGAGCATGGGAACGATGTCACTTATGATTTTATGTTCGTTCGGTTAAGGGCGGAAGGAGGTGTCGGAATGTCACACACAGCCACAGCATACCTTCAGGGTTCGCTAAAGAAAAAAGTAAGCCCCCTCTCCGAAAGGCTTTTCCAACAACAAGGACGAGGCTTCTTTTTTCAACGTCTCGCGAACAAAATAAAAAAAAACACCAAACACCCGGAAAGTAGCCGGAAGCATATGTTACACCACCGCCCACCGTCGTACGGAAAAAAGCTATAAAAGGGAAAACGCGTGCGTCGGTGGGCTTCACAATCGAGATACTTAGAACGTTCCAACTCCAACCGGGACGTTGGAGACGGGTGGGAAAAGTGTGCGATATAAACACGCGCGCAAATAGCATATTACTCCGCGCTCGGTGTCGCGCTTGTCGTCGCGGTTCGCGAGGTGGGAACGCAGTCAACTCAATCCCGCGCGACAGGCGTCGAATGTCAGGATCCTCCCCGGTAACGACGATGATGACGAATGACTAACTGACTGGCTGGCAGGATGGTGGTGGTGAGCGACGTTTCGTTTGAAGAGGGAACACATCAACCGGCGGCCGGAACCGTATGCATAACGTACCCGCAAAGTATAGTGGAAACCGGGGAAAACCTCCCTTTATTTTTCCTCTGCACACGATGGATTTCGTCGGTTCGGGTCTCGTTGTTCTCGGTTGTTGGTCGCTGTTTTCTGCCACGACAAAGGACGCTAAATTGACGCGCTCGTGCGCCGCTCGGAAGCATGGTGGGAAGGATAAATTCTATTACGTTGAAATGTTTGCTATTTGTTTGTGAATAGAATACATTTTCTCGATCCGCTCGGTTCGCGCTTTGAACAAACCGGGCGATATGAAAGAGAATGTATCAATTTACGGAGTGTACGGATATGAGCACACAGCACCAGTTATGTTATCAAAGAGAATATGTTGGGTGCTTACATTTGTCGCTAAAAGCGTAGCGGGACAAGCTAGTCGCGTTTGTGTTTTTTTTTTTTGCACCACAAATATCGCCCTTTTAATGGAGAAAATTGAAATTATAAAATATGTCTAACATCTTTTTATTGTTTTGTTTTGTAAAATACAATCGTTTAGGTACTGGCCACGGATCAAGACATCGGTGAGAACGGTCGCGTTACGTACTCCATCAAGCCGGGCCGCGGGAAGGCGAAAAAGTTCCGTATCGATCCGGATACGGGCGTCATCTACGCGGCCCGCACGTTCGAGGTGGACACGGAGTACGATCTGCTGGTGCGGGCGGAAGATCACGGCGTGCCGAAGCGATCACAGCAGGCACGCGTCGTGGTGGTCGTTATCGGGGTGCCTCTCGAGTCGGAGAACGCACCGGTCGTGAAGACGGGCGACCAGCACGTCGAGCTGACGGAGAGCGATGTTCCCGGGTTTCTGGTCACGCTGATACAGGCGTCCGATGTCGACGGAGAGCAGCTGTGGTATGACATTGTCGGTAAGTTCGGTAAAATTTAGACATTTTTCAAAAAGTGTTTGACGATCCACTTACTCCTATTGAACAATAATTAATATATCCTTTAAAAAATGCATAAAACCCTTCACTAGGTGGAGATGACCGCAACGAGTTCTACATCGGGCGCGACAATGGTAACGTGCTGCTCGCAAAATACCTCGACTGGGAGCGGCAGCGGGAGTACAACATCACGATCAGCATCACGGACGGCGTGCACACGGTCTACACGCAGCTGTACGTGTCCGTGATCGACATCAACGACCACCGGCCCGAGTTCACCGAGTCCGTGTACCGTGTGGACATCTCGGAAAACATCGAAGAGGGCATGGAGGTGCTGCAGCTGCACGCGACCGATGAGGACGAAGACAAGAAGCTCTTCTACAGCCTGCACGCGGCCCGCGATCCGGTTTCGCTTAAACTGTTCCGCGTCGACTCCGTCACCGGCAGCATCGTGATGGCCCACCGGCTCGACCGTGAAACGCTCGCCGAGCACGTGCTGATCGTGATCGTGAAGGACCAGGGTACGCCGGCGAAGCGTAACTACGCGACCGTCATTATCACCGTGCACGACCACAACGACCACGCGCCCGAGTTTACGACGAAGATCGTGCAGGGGAAGGTGTACGAAACGGCGGCCGTCGGTACGCAGGTGGTGCAGGTGTACGCCATCGATCGGGACGTCGGCGATAACGCGCAGATCACGTACACGATCGTGAGCGGTAACATTGGCAACGTGTTCGGCATCGATCCGAGCATGGGAGTGATCAGTGTCGTGAAGCAGCTGGACATCAGCACGCTCTCGGAGTACATGCTGCAGGTGAAAGCAACGGACGGCGGCAAACCGGCCCTTTCGTCACAGATCCCGGTGCACATCATGATCAATATGGCGGATAATGCACCACCGCGGTTCATATCGGATGACCCGGCGGCGGAGATCTATGAGAACCTGCCGATCGGGACGTTCGTGATCCACCTGGAGGCACGTAGCACGTCATCGCTGCTGTTCCAAATCATCGGTGGCAACGTGGGCGACATGTTCTTCATCAACCCATCGACGGGTGTCATTACGACGAAGGATCTGCTCGACTACGAGCATACGAAGTTCTACAACTTGACCGTGCGTGCAACGAACATGGCTTCCGCGTCAGCAACGTGCGCGGTGGTTATCAACGTGCTGGACAAGAACGATAACGTGCCGTACTTTGAGCAGCAAGTGTATCGAGGCGAAGTTTCAGAGGCCGCCCCGATTGGCTCGTTGGTGTTGACGCTTTCGGAAACGTTCGGTCAGAGTGCACCGAACGGCAGCGTGGGCAACGCGGCTACCACTGGTAGCCATAGCCATCTGGTGAATGCTTCACTGCCGCTGGTGATCCGAGCAAAGGATGACGATTCGGGACTGAATGCGCTGCTACACTACGACATTCTGGATATGTTGCCACGGAGGTACTTCCACATTGATTCCAGTACGGGAGCGATAAAGACGATAATGTTCCTGGACCACGAGAAGATACCGTTCTTCAGTTTTCACGTCAAGGTAGGTGTCACAACGCAATTCTATTAGCCTTTCACCAAAGATGGCTGGTTTGGTTTTTCTTCCCCCATTTATCGACAGGTAACTGATCTCGGGAAACCGCGCCTCACATCGGAACTAACGGCGGAAGTTCGCATCAACATCACGGACGTGAACGACTGTGCGCCCACCTTCACGCAGAAGGAGTACAACGTAACGCTGCTGCTCCCAACGTACGCTAACGTGGCCGTGCTGCAGGTGAACGCAACCGACGAAGACAGCTCGGAAAACTCCACGCTCCGTTACGATATCATCGAAGGCAATCGGGACGGCGTGTTTGCAATCGATGCAACGTCCGGCATCATCACCACGCGCGATGTCGAAAGCATTGGCCCGTCGTACCGGCTGGCGGTACGCGTGTCCGACGGCAAGTTCGCCAAGGTGGCGCAGGTGAACGTGAACGTGGAGACTTCGGAGAACTCCGGACTAATCTTCCAGCGACCCACTTACGAGGGTTCGATTATGGAGAACAGCACGAAGATCAGCACGGTCGCTGTCGTGAACGTGCTCGGATCGACGCTGAACGAACACATCGAGTTTAGCATTCTCAACCCGACGGACATGTTCCAAATCGGACTGACGTCCGGTGCGATTCAGACCACGGGCCATAAGTTCGATCGGGAAGTGCGCGATAACTACGAGCTCATTGTGGAGGCCCGATCGCAGCAACCGGACCGGGAGAAGCCGCGCGTTGCCCACGTCATCGTGAACGTGACGATACTGGACATTAATGACAACTGTCCGATGTTTGTGAACCTCCCGTACTACGCGGTGGTGTCGGTGGACGATCCACGCGGGTCCATCATCACGAAGGTGCACGCGCTCGATCTCGACAGCTTCGAGAACGGCGAGGTGCGGTACGAGATGAAGCGCGGTCATGGCGAACTGTTCAAGGTGGATCGGAAAACGGGCGAGGTGACACTGAAGCAGACGCTGGAGGGACACAACCGGGACTACGAGCTGCTGATATCGGCGTACGACGGGGGCATCACGCCCTGCTCGACCGATGTTACCGTGCACGTAAAGGTAAGCGCATTGAACGGGAAGCGGGCGTGCTCCATCCCTGCGCGAACGGTGAACCCTAATAAATCAGGAAGTTTTTCAAGAGGAACCTATTACCATCCAAAAAACCCCATCCATTCACGACAAAGGTCGGCCGCACGGTAGACCGGTTTACTTGCGTTGAGGTTATGTTGCTTTTCCGTGCTCCTGAATGTCGGCTCCAATTTTTTATTCCTTATCCATCTTATCCGCAACCTTTTCCGGCAACCGGGACGGAGGTTCCTTTCAGTTAGAATAACATTTTGTAGCACCGTGCACCGTACGCATGTTTCGATGGTTTGCTCCATGAATCATGGACGTGTTCACACATCCATTGGCTACGGATGGACAACAATCCTTTTGTGTTGTGTATGTGTGTGTACACGATACACACACCGTGTGGGTGGGCGCTCACCTTTTCCATCATGCCCGCAAGCGCCCGGATTTCGGTGGGGACGACCTTTTCATCGGGTCAGAAGGAAACGATCAACCATCGGAACATTGGAAGCATGTGTACCCAGAGCAGAGACTACTTGACTACAACAGGCTACAAAAAAGGGCTCATCCTTGTGGCAGGGTGCTTTCGCTTTTGATTGAATGCAATCATTAATCATGGTATATCCTGTGCCTGCATTAACGGGCAGCATCCCGAACGGCGCTATGAATAACATCCGACCACTTCCGGGGCATGTTTTGGGTGATATCCTGGGTGATGTTCTGGGTGGCGATATCGTGCGCCGGAAATGTCGATCACCTTTCGCGTTTTGTACCGAGCCAAAACGAGCTTCATTATTTCTCGATGGAGTGTGCGGAGACGGACAAATTTATCATTCGGATTACGGCTCCGCAGGTAGCGTCTTTTGTATTATTAGAGCGGAAATAGAAGATTTGTTGAAGAAAGTGGCCTATGCTTGGGCTTGGATGATTCTATTCATAGATAAAATATTATTGAATATATTTTTGAAAGATTTCTACTAGAAAATGTCCATTTTAATAATTTTAATCAAATAATTCCAATAGTTCTGTGCCAAAATCCCCACCTGACCTTTATCACTGCCACAACAGAGGACACGACAGCACCAAAAGTACACCTGCTTACCATCATCTAGGTCATTCGTTACCATCCCCATACGTTCCCCTGAGCCACCTCTAAAAGGCGCATTCAATTTAGCATTATCTAGCGCCCTAAATTATAACCCATCCTGCCCTAAATCATTTGCATATTATTTGCATTTGCACGCCATGTGCAATGTGAAAAACGAACCATCTGGTGGATACCTGGCTGACCGTGGCTTCAGGTGGAAATCATTCGATTTTTTTATACTTTTGTTCTATTTCACTCGGCTCGATTCGACCTCCAGCGTACGGTGGCGATCATTGAATTCAACTTAAACACGCTCAAAGCTTCGTCCCGATTGAATCGTTCCGGCATACAACCTTCCCTTACGTCATCTATACTGATTCGCTTCTCATCCCCTCTCCGCCCGCAGGTGATAGATAAATCGATGCCGGTGTTCAGCAAGCAGTTCTACTCGGACACGGTTGCGGAAAACATTGAGCTCCATTCGCCGCTGTCGGTCGCCATACAGGCCGAGAGCCCGCTCGGCCGGAAGCTGATCTACAGCATCGTGAAGGGCAACGAGCTGGAGGAGTTTGCCGTCGATTTCAACACAGGTAGGTGGCGACGACTCGCTCGGACAAAGTCGCCTTCGGTGTCTTTCAGGGTTGCAGAGCTGGTTGCCGAAAAAAAACCGCCCCAAACTGTCGTCCGATAAATTAGTATTGAACCACCGGTGCCGTGCTCGCTCCTCGGTCGGGACCGGCGTGCAGTATATCGGGTCCTTTGAACGGGACCGTCGACACAACCCGAAAAAAAGCTAGCTTCCCGTTTCCGGTGGACACGGAAACCGAGCTGCAGCGGACGTAGTTCCAGAGAATTAATTTCCTTGACATACCACATCCTCTAACTTTGGATCGACGTTTTTTCCCGCTCCGAGCTCACGAGAGCTTTATGTGTCCGTTTCCTTTCCCCTGTCTGCAGCCATTCGGGCGCTTTAAAATAAAAGCGTTTTTTTTGTACCTTCTACACCACCGTGTGTTTTGAGATCGTCATGGTTCTCGGGGTTTTGTGTTCTCTTAGGTTTGGATACATATTCCGAGCTACTAACAAAAAACCTGCCACATCGATTAAAAGCATTCAACAAAATGAAACTCTCACCTCACACTCGCAGCGCAACTTCTGCGGCGTTTAATCGAGCCCGCTTTGAAAGTTGCGTTTTCGAGTGGGAGAAAGGATAGAATTTAATATACTCGCTTCATCGAACAGTAGTTACATTTTTGTCTCGATCGAGCGTTGCTGCCGCTTCTGGTTGCTTCAATTTCGCCCTAACACTGACAGTTGTCTGGGGCTTGCGACGAGCCAAATTCCTCACAAGTTTCAAGCTGTTGGAATGCTGTTGCTGCTGCTGCTGATGCTACTGCTTCCAGTGTTGCGTCTTCTGCCAAATGAAGCATCATTGCTTCGATAGAAAAAAAACGTCCCACACAACGCTCAGTGATTGAAGTTTCGCTGGTATGGAATTTGCTCCCGTTTCCACCAAACAATATGCAGCATTTCACGTTCATCACATTCGCGATTTTTCTCCGTACTTCTGCGAGCTTCTGCAAGCGTTATTTGATATAAAAAAAACGACAGCTTAATTCTCGGAGAAATACCTCAAACATTTCCAAACCAAATCGAGTTACGTACAGAATTTTCACACCACCACCGCACTTCACAAAGAAGCAATAAAAACGCTCCAAACCACCGCACCAAGCGAACCATTTTGCTGCAGCGGAAGCGAAGGAACCAAATGGCCACTAATTTTTCCCTAAACTCCGGCCACCCAGGAATACGGCTTGATATGGTGCATTTTTATTGTACGCTTATTTCTTCTAAGTAGCGAGCCACCGTCTCGACGTCAACACGCGACCAATATTCTGCTAATTGCCCACGCCCTCCGCAAAACATTACAGCTACCATTTCACCTGCTGCGCCTAAATGTGGGCAATATCCTGCCACCGTCACCGTTCGTGTCTCGCTTGGGGTAATTGGTTTCTGCAGAAAAATCACAAACAGCTTGTCGGTGGAGGAAAATAAAAACACCTCCCCACGTCCGCGGGCAGCGCATTACCTCATTTCCAGTGCGCGATCCCCTTTCGACATCCGGTCATTATTGGTGGCACGGTGTTGGGTCGTTTTAGTTGCGCCCAGCCGTCCGTACGTACGTTAGAGGTTTCGGTTTCCGGTGCTGGTGGCGCTGTCGGGTAGTCTCTAGTGGGACGGATATCATGCATCGATCCGATTGCGTAATGAGCAGCGCCGGGAAAGCGCATGATGTGAAGGAGGACCGTAATTAGGTATTTTGTTTTATTGCATGTATGTGTGGTTTCCTGTTTTGCGGTCGAACCAACAGTGACAGAGGTCGGTGGTGTAGTTGCAGCCGCTATAAACTGGCACATGACAATTGGTAGTACACTTCTGTTGTTCAATTATCCAATGTTGAGTAGTTAAACTGCGCTATCTATTAATCACCATCATTGGTATTGTAATTAGTAGAGCAGTATTGGCTTTTAAGCGCCTCAATACGATTGAATCGGTCTAAAGTTAACATCGAAAAAGATAAAATTTATATTTTATTCCGATTCCGATTGAATGTCATCGAAATACAGTCAAGAATGGCAAAATATTTCAAATCGTTTTTCAATCTCATAATCTCTACGAATCTACTTTTTTTTCAACATTTTTTTCGATTGGTTTCGAAATCGAACGTTTGTTAACCGAATGCCATTTCTCCGCGGACCAGTTTTCAGAAAATTGGATTCGACTTTGATTATTTACGTCGATAATTGAGACACCATCATCATCTACTTGCCCGCCGGCGCTGGGCAAAAGTTCACTACAGCAATTGAAAATGCATTTCCAACGCCATCGCAATCGACGTGCGTGCGCTTCGTTGCAAGCTTACTCGCTCTCATCCAACCAAATGGTGCGGTGGTTAGACCTTTTTTTTGTTTGGCATTCGATTTGGGTTATCGTGGCTCACGAATGTCATTACTTCGATAGCCTGGTTTAGTAATGCATGAAAGAGGATAATGGTCTTGCTGCCCGTAAATTGGTTCGAAATTCTGCCCCCGCACCGGGTGTTCGTTTTTCATCTACCCCGGAGCAAAAACAATCAAAATTCTATTTCAAATGCCACTTTGTTGCAATACGCGTAGTACAGTGTTTAGAAACGATCCACCCGCAATAATTTAGTTGCACAGCTCAGCATGCACCACATAAAAGCGTGCAATAAAAATTCTTCCTTCGGGATGAATAAAATTACTACCCCACCGTTTTCATCGTGGGATTATGTTTCCGTCCATTCAACAGCAAGAAGCACCTAAGGACGCTTTTGTCCGTAACAATGTCTTATTTTCCGGTTAAGTTGCGACGCCCGGGCCGGATCCGGTAGCGCATCAGACGAGCAAATCAGAACACGCGCTGAATCGCTTGCGTTGCAAATTTTCGGGATGATAAACAGGAAGAACAAAGCTCTAAAAACCGCTCACAAAGACTGCCCGTTGCGAAACAGTGCTGTTTCAAAGAAAGATTTTTAGTGTCCAGACGATAATGGGAGAGCAGAGAGTGATTCAAGAAAATCGCAAAAAAAAGAACGTGCTTATAAAAATCTGAGGGAACTAAAAACAGATTTGTGCAACCATGAGGCGAGCGACTAGGGAATAAAAATTTAAATTTTATACCGTGAAAAACTAAATAAATTCTCCGAGGGTTTGTTATGTCATAAGAATGAAGTGGGATAACATCGTTGATGATCCTCTACAGTGCATTATTTAAGCTTTCCATCAAGCCTACATGTTTATCATTTTCGAATGATATTCTTTTATCGTCGAAACGTTTATGAAAATAAATTAGAAAAATTTAAAACCCTCGTTGGCAAATTAAATTTAATGCACATTTCTAAACAGACAGTAAATTGCTCACATTATGAACGAAGGAATCTGTTAATTCTGCTAACTGACGTAAACATGCTTATTAAACTGCGTCGTTAATTAAGGCCGCCTAACGAACATTTCCTGTGCGAAAGATATTCAATGAAATTCAACTCTCAATCCATTCCAACCGCCCCGTTTGCTGCCTTCCCACTAGCACTTTGGTTGGTAATGAAATTTGTGCCAAAATAGCACCTCGCCTCCCCTCCCTGCGCGGCACCACTAATTGGAACATGAATTTTAGTTCCAAAGGAACGCTCACACATCAAAGACGCATTCCTCGAGCAATTAACGATGGTGGTATGGCTTGCGAGTCGAAACAGTTTCCCGCGGGCACCGTTTACGAACGTGCGAGCGTGTTGTTGTGTGGACAAACAACTTGCCCACCGAATGCATTTTTCCCTGCCCGTCAAAATAACCGTCCGCGCGCACCGGGCGGCGATGTGGAATGGTTTGTTTGTACGGCGGAAAACCATAACATCAACATTAGAAGCAGCAATATTCGCAGTGGCAGCAGGAGCAGCAGTAAGCAAAGCGTAAGCGTTCGCGTACGGTCATCGCAGCCGAGATTAATTATGTTTACACAATTTGTGGCGCTGCGTGGGTCTCTTTCGGTGCGAATGTAAGCATCATTATATCTACAATTAGCCTACATTCAGGCGTTGGTAATAGTGCAATGATAAATCAGGAACCAGCGTGTTAGAAAAAAAAAAGAATAACGACAATACAGAGTGGTTTTAAAAATAAAATCAATTACGACTCACAATCGTGTAAAAAAAAAACATATTCTGCAAACCATAAATTGCATTCCCATCTGTTGATCGGCACCACTTTCCCATCTGCGAAATTGAAACATCAATCATGCTCGATGCTGTCTGCATACAAAATATAATATCATGGTGCGTCGAAAATGGTGTGGTTGTAACAACCACCTACGCTTTATGCATTTTAACATGCTTTTCTCGTCACAAACCAGGTGGTGTGGGGTAACAAGCAACAACAAAAAAAAAATGCTCATGCAAGTGCAGCGCAATCGTAAACATTATTTCTGTTTGAGTTTCCCTCTCTTCGTTTCACTTTTGTTGCAAAAAAAAAGTACAAATTCAATATAATATTCGTGCATCATCATTTCATCAGATCGTCAGTGCGTTAAATAACCTTTTCGTGGTAATATCATCGATAAAAAAGCAAATACACATGAAAGGAATTCATACCAACAAACATATGTTTATGCAACGATCCGGCTTTTTCAAATGATTATCCTCGTTCTTCTCTATTCCTCTCTGGGTGCGCTTTCTCTCTTGTCTCCACACGTCCGCGACCAGCTCCGGACAGTACCAACGGGCCATGTGAGTATAGTGGAATAAAAACGGGGATGAAACAAACTTTAAACTCCTGCACAAGCTCGTTCTGTCCGTATCTCTGCGTGTGTGTTAATGTTTCTGTTGTTCCTGTTGCTGTGTTCGTTGTTCTGTTCTAGCCACTAGTTTATGTATAATGCTCACGCGCTGCTGTGTGTCGCCCTCACGTTTTTCCATTATGCACACCCGTGCCTAATACGCTTACACAAAGTGCATCGCACATTCACCCCATTCACACACACGTACACGCAAAAACACTCGCTGTAACCGTGCCCGGTTGCCCCGTTTATATACGGGAGAAAAAACCAAAACGACTAGACGATGAATACAGATCATTTTCATCCGTTTTTCGTATTTTTTTTTTACTTTAATCGATCCCATCACATTCTGCTCGTATAACTTTCGGATGCGTTTAATCGTGTTTGCATAATTTGATAGGTTTTTTGTTCCACCGTATGTGCGTTGTTTGTTATTTCGGTGTGTTTGTGTGCCTATGTGTTTTAATCAATTTTCGAAATTAGCATTTTAAATGTGCATTCGATCATGCCTAACTAAAAATTTTTTTTTTAAAGCAAACATTTAGATGCATAATATTATTGAGTTTTTTTGGCTTTGCTAAACCTATTCTTTAATTTTAAATTAAACCGTATCTAACCAACCCCATTTTACCCTTCGTTACAAAATATAGCACATTTTAATCACTTTCCGAAAGATCACTTTGATTGACTGTTATGTTTGCGAAAATTTGATTATGATGTACGTGTATGCATGTTTTTTTTTAATATTTTTGCTCCCAGGCACAGATTGTCCGATCATATATTCATATGGATTTCTTTTTTTTTGCTTCACGGTGCGCTCAAAAACACGTCACGTTCAATTTGGATCGCATGTTTCGTTGCCAAACTGCAAGCGCTTTTGACAAACTTCACCTTTCGACGTAGCTGCTCGCTTTAATTATTCTGTAGGCACACATACACATACGCAAAAGCAAAATTAAAAGAAAAACAAAACACAAACCATTCTCACTCCGCACAGGTTTTCCAAATGGATACCAAAAAAAGGAAGGAACAAAAATGTTGTTGCTCGCATAAAAAAAATCAGAACCCATTTTAGCCATCCATGGTGGAAAATTGCATAAATTATTTGTGTTTGTGTTTATTTTCATGACATGTAGTTTCGCTTTCCCTCTATCTCTTACTATATTTTTCAGAACATTTTTTTTACAATTTCGTTTGCTTTGTTAACGTTGCTGGGAGTAATTTCTGCTTCACCTTTACTTTTTAACTCACTCGTGCTTTACATTGCATCGATTCAGGCGTTAGTGCACTCCGTCACACGAACGCGCAAGCCCCTGTGTTAAGGTGATGTTTTTTTTTCTCTCGTCATATCCGAAAAATACCAACCCATTCGCTGTTCACAACGGGCTCGACCGTTGTTGATAGCATTTTTCTTGTTCATCCTTTTTGCACTGCGGCATTATATATATACTGCCGCGGATCGGAAGGGTTCACCCGTTCGCTTTTAAGCTTCTGCAGCTCTTTTCTACTGTCATCAGCGGCCAAAAGAGAGAATAGAGCATATTTGTTCGCGCTATTTCGTGTTCTTTTTCGCTGCTAAAGTCAACACATACAAACACACACACGGCCGCGCGGTAGCGTATCGAACCAATAAAAAACAACCTCACACAAAATGCTCGACGAGGTGTTGAAATATTCAAACGCGAAAGCTCGCACTAGGCCAATCCGCATAGTCACCCTTGCAGCACGTTCTCCTAAATCCCTCACGGGCGGGATCGGGATGGAAATCGCCCATACACGCACGCAACGGACATTGTGCCTGTAGCGATCGTGCCGGTGCCCCGTTATCGGTGCGTTTATTTTCGATACGTCGGTCGGTGGCTTTTCATGGACCGAACTTTTTGTCCCAGCGATCCAACCTCGACCTCAGCAGTGGAGATTGTTTCTAAGCTGAGGTTTTGAGTGTAACACTGGAAGGGTTTAGAAATACTAGGTGCTGAGTTAAGTTATGTTTCCAGCTTTGTTTTTCAATACATGTTTTGTATATATTTGATTGGAAAGAAAAAAATGTTGGAAGTGTAAAAGGCCTAAAATTGAGCATCGTAAAAAAAATTAAATTCAACGGCTGTTTTACACTCTAGTCATAGTCAAATTTATAGTTCAGAAATTAATTTGAACGAATCAAGAATACCATACCGAAGCAAAATACTGCAAACATTCAAATAAAACTTCATTCAGACGTCAAGTTAAATTTATATCATCTAGTTAACTTCGGTGTGTTACTAGCGACTACTTTCCGGCTAACCTAACAGCCATCCAGCCGAACCCTTCACCATTGCATGATACTGTAAATAGTGCAGATTTCTGACCCTTTTTCGTGGGCTCTCGTGAGGCTTTCGCGAGCTCTGGGACGCTATCGATAAACTAATAGAAAGGGGCGCTGCTTGAAACCGTGCGTCGCGTTAATACCCACGATTGTTGAACGAATGGATATTGTTTCACATTCGAACGACGG